>JAZHYW010041711.1:0-65658 GCA_037355805.1 Ixodes ricinus
CCTTGCTCAAACACTTCTTTTTCTTTTTTTAACTCGGGGTTAAATTAAAGTTAAAGATGTCAATGACAGCCAAATGTAATTCCAAAAGTATTTGAAGATGCTCAAATATTCTCGTTGTATCTGTATCTTGTGTTTAAATACTCCCTATAAAAGCCGTGATCATTTATATTCATTGGCGGATTCAGAAACGCGGGGCATAGTTTTTTATGCCCCGCGTTTCTATATACATATATATATATAATTCTTTTGTGTGTGTGTGTGGTGGAGATATTGCGTGTACTGTTATAAATACCGCGGCTCAAAGTTTGGTGGTTTCGGGTGTCTACGGCGAAACCGAAACTATATGCAAGAGAGGGATGGCAACACTGATCATCAGCTGTACACGACGTCACGGTAGGCGCGGTACGTCGCCAGTGCTGCTTGACTAGAAGCTAACCCGATTGCTACCTGCTAAATAGCATCTGGTCGTATGTTTAAAATCGGTTTCAGTGGAGTACGCGGCTTCACCTTGGCGTAATATCTAGGCGGTGATCATATTTCGTGCCAATAAAGCGATGCCAGTCATTTATTTCGGTTCGGTTATTTGAAAATACTGCCAGTCCCAAGAGGAGAGGACACAAAATACAAGAAAATGGGCATGCATCATAATTCACACTTTTGGGTCAAAACATACACATAAATGCTATTGAGCAGTGCCTAAAAAAAGGAACAAAATCAGAATATATAACTATAACAAGTATACAATAATCAAAAATAGCAGGCCAGCCCTGGTTATGGGATAGAAAAAAATATATATATATATTTGTCGACGGCTGTGCGTATGTTGCCAAAGCGTAGTGTGGCGCAGTAAGATTGCAAAATGGGGTAATCCACCGAACCAAAAGCTTGGTCATCGTGTAGTTTTCGAAGATGTGCGTAACGTTGGGAATTGAATAGACATAAAACCCTTTCGCACATCCTTTAACCGAGTCATTGTGTTTAATGTCAGTATCTTCTGTTTCTTGTTGTGCAAATCCGAGCACTATGTGACAACAAAAATATTGAATTAGGGGTGACATCACGGACATAGACACTCATCAGCCTTAAAGGAGCGGTGCAACGATATTCAATTGGAATGTTTTTCACTTTACACGAGCTTACTGGCCCTAGTGTGACTCAAGGATACTCGCTCGCAACGCCACTGACCAAGAAACTCCTTTGTTGCGGTGTAATTTCAAGGACAAAAGCGATCATTTTCATTCAATCTTTCCTTTGCAAAATTGGATGACGTAACGTGGGGATCGCAGTACACCCATATGACGATATTTGAATGCTGTTCATAGATTGAACCCGGGCATTGCGTGGGCACTCGATTTGGGCTCGTGATAACTACTAGCTCGAGAAGCATTCGGGTAGTGGCCCGTGCCCAATCGCTGCAACGACGACAATAGCCGAGCCATAACAATGTCTGGAACTCAGCGCGTGTCCTGTGCTTTGCCAACCCCAGCGCGTGGCTATGATCAACATTGGCGGCATATAATCGGCTCCAGATCACGTGGCCGCTTGTTCTGGCTGCGAGTTGAGGGGGTGAACGCTGCTCGTTTTTCTTTAATTTTTTCTGGGACTTCTATTGCGTGGGGTGAAAAACGAACGCGTGTTTCATAGGTCATTAACGTCAGGGATCCGTTCTAAGCGGTATTTGCGCAAAGTACAAAAATTGTTGCATCGCCCCTTTAAATTTCGTTCAAACAAAACCGATTTAATATCACTGGGTAATATGATACGAATGGAGACTTGGCAAAAAACCTTATCTCCAAGGGGTAACCCAGCTTTGCGAAGATATCGGCACCATGCATTGCACGACTGTTTGTTTGTTTTTTGTGTGTAATGCAAAAATAGGCCTTGGAAAACATTACATGTCGGTATTTGAGACATCGAAGTGTTTCTAGAAGCTACACAAACTGACTCAAAGGATAGAAAAACTGTCTACGTCTCCTCTTGTCCTTCGTCTCGTTCGCGCTGTGTTTTAATCGTCAATGTACTTGTACCATCCAAGATTTATCATGCGCGTATATAGTAGCACTGCCTAGAAGCGTGAAATGCCGAACAATCGTTAATGATGACGCAATTTAGTAGACCCCAGCTCTTACACTACAATCACCAATCTTCAGACAATTCCATCTATTTCGCTCCGAGCTCTCCACCTTTACACTGACTTCAACAGATGCCGTCCAAAAACGCGCGCTCTTTACTTTTTGTTTCTTTTTTTTTAGTCGGAATTTAATGTACTTGTATCCATCGAGCGCAGCAGGGTACTTCAGATCATGTGGCTCGCATGTTTGTAAGAGCCACCACCTCTGCCCCTGTACCTCAGAAAAAAGAAAAAAAAAAGAAAGGAAACGAGTCTGCATGCACCGAGAGAATCGAAAGGATTAGAACGGTCGCTCGATTAACCCAACGCCTTTCGCAGTCTCGGCCTGGGGGAGATGGGGAGAGAGAAAAGTCGTTGATCCCCAAAATACGCGTTTGCTCCCTAGTCCACTCCCGATGCAGGAAGGATAGGGAGTGGCTGGTAGAAGAAGAACGCTAGGGTTGGTGCGGGGGCCAAATGACGCTGCGTTGGCGGTGGAAGCGTTCGCTGGCTTCTCGCCCGGCGGTTATTCGCGGTGCGACTTGGGGTTGGGGGTTCCCAACTTAATGGCACCTGGGCATTAAGGTGGGTGCGCTCAGGAGCACTCTATGTGGCGCTCATCGTGGCCAGTTTGGGGAGAAGTCAGGAGGGGCTGAGGTCCCGGCGTTAGAGCTTCGTTATTTGGAGAGAATACCTAAGCCTGATTGGGTGGTACTTTTAGGGACCGGAGGGGTGGGAGGACCGCCGAATTTTGCTTATTGGTCTAGATGGCTCTGGTGGTCTGGCTTGGACAGTTGCGTCGGATGGGGGGCGATGAATGTGTGCACGTGGAGTAATTTTCTGCTGGAGAGAGGCAGAGACAGAGAGAGAGAGAGAGAGAGATGATGGGCGTTGTATTTGGAGGAGTTTGTGATCTTAAAAATGACGCCTGCTGTTTCGTGACGAGAGAAAGAAATGGAGTGCAGCTGCAGAACTTGAGGAATGTTTCTGGTGGAGCTGGCGTGAGAAAGGGGAGGCGGGGTTTGCAAGGGTGTGGCTATTGTGAGTGTGAGGTCATCGAATGGTATAGGCCCTGCGCATCCCTTTTGTCCTTGGGCAGGGCAGATGCTTGCAAGAGAGACGCTGTGAGGGATGGCGCCGTTCTCCGTCCACGTTGAACTGAGCAGACTCTAGTCGTTTCTTGTCACTCAAATTTCGAGATATCGTGAAAAAGGGGGGGGGGGGAGGGGAACGGTTTTCTTTTTTGAAAAGTTCGGCCAGTCTTGTGAAATAAAAAAAGATCTTTCTTTTTCTGTTTCTTTTTTTTCAAACCATTACAAATTCCTTTACCAAATTATGTAGTCCTCATTAAGTGTCTTTGGAAATCGATAGCCACAACTTGCCTAAAATATATCTTGCCATCCTCCAATGGTCATGCGGCCTCAGTGACGAAGGTCACTGAGACTGCACGTGACCCTTGACCACGTGACTATTTTGATTTGTGAGACTGATTAAAGGATGACTATTGAGTAGTGCTGTAATTTCTGAATATAAATGAGGAAGGTGATGGTCAGGCACTGTCGATATCGGTTGCAACCATAAGCAGCGGCACCACCCTCAGCATAGCATTGAGGCATCTCATAGCCTGCTGGCGGACAGGTATATCGTTGTCTTCATTCCCAAAAAATACATGCACGCGCCACCTCCCCTAGCTCTATGAAAGGCAAGTAAAAAAATAAGAAGTAAAAATAGCGAGTTCACTTTGTGAGAAAAGCTGGAAGACGTTCGACGACTCCTCGTGATACACCTGCACTCCTCGTCTTCGGGGGCCAGATTTTCTTTCCAGTCGACTGGATCCTTCTGCGGTCACCCGCTGCGGCTTTCCCCGTCCCAGTAATGCACGTGTCAGGATCCTTCTTCGACGCTGCACGCGGCTCTGCGGACGGCCATCAATCTTGGTCCGTGAGGATTCCTTGGCTTCGCCCGAGAGCAGCGTCCGACCTGGCGGCGTGCTCTACGTACCGCCTCGCCGCCAGGACCGCGCTGCCAATAATAAGGACGGCCGCTGACGGATACGTCGCTGTTGTTGTCTCTCGTCTGCGATGATGATGTGTGTTCGGCCGCAAAACTCTCCTTGGGTCAAGAACGGCTCGCCTGTTTGTCTTTTTGTTGTTGTTGTTGTTGTTCGTTCTGCCACCCCTGTTCCGTCCCTTCTTTGGTTTGCGTTCCTGTATATACAAGAAACAAGTACTCGCAATTGTGGAGTTTGTGTGAGGGTTTGATGATGTCCGTTCGCACTCTGTCTGTTTTCCACGCTGTTGGATGAACTCGAGCTGTGTTCTAAAGACCCGTTCACACATACACCATAGCCTTAGCGCTGAAACAAAAGCGCCGACTTGGTTGAAAGCAGCACCGACTTTGCGCCGTATTATACTGACACGGCGCCGATACGGCGCTGAGTCAGCGTTAAGCTGCGTTCAAGCGACCGCCGCATCAGCGCTGTTCCTTGGCATTGATTTAGCGCTACGATATGTGCCCGTAAGACGGGTCCCTATCGTTTCGTCGAATCGTTCGTGGAATCGTTTCGTGGACAAGTTTTCATGGACACACGTTTCGTCGGCACGAACGTTTCATCGACACTCGTTTCGCGAATTGCACGCTGTAGGGACGTTTCGTCACGCGTGTATCACTGGCGTGCGCGTTAACCCACACCCCCGCCTGCGTACACGCCATTTCGCAGCGGCAGTCTGCGGCGGCTCATTACAAAAATGTTAACCCACCTGACCGACCTGTACACGCCGCTTCGCGGCGACAGTCTCATGCAGCTTATTAAAGAAAAAAGCTACTCTGAGCTTTCGATGAAACGATTTGTCGATGAAACGTCGCGTGTCGATGAAACGTCGTTCGATATGAACTAATTGCCACCGGCGTAAAACGGTTTTTGCCTTTACGGATAAACAGACCCAGCTCATTAGCTCGTCGGGTGGAAGCAAGCTTTCAAGACCATTGGGGAGGAAATTTAACTATAAGAGGCGCTTCAGTTAGATGGAGTTTAAAAATAATATATAAAAAACACGTATTTATTCAATCAGCTGGTTTCAACTAAGCCGGTGTTTACTGTTTAGCCAACGCAAGGCATGTCCACTAGATTCTTCAGGCGATCTACCTCGATGAAGCACGGGGCGCAGACCCTAGACAAGTCCTGTGTCAACGTTCGGCTTCGGTATTCCGTCTAATCCGTGTACGTTTTACAAACTACCCGAGCACGCGTACCGACGCCGGTGGGAGCGGCGTGTGAACTCTTGTCATCCGAGCCCGCGGCGAGAGCCTTCGCTCGACGTGCCGCAAGCCGAGCTGGAGGAGGGCATTAGCTGCGCAACCGCAGGCAGTGAACTCGGGATCATCTATCTGCACAAGACGTATGTAGCTGTGAAAGCGGAGTTGGGGACTTTGAATCCTTTCGAATGCAACGAAGGAGTGGCCGATGATACGCGCATGTTCTCGAGATGCCTGGAGCAACATTGCGTCCACCTCGATCGTCGAGGAGATGTAGGGGTGTGCGAATATCGCTTTGAATTGGATAGCGCGGCGTCATTGCCGTAGTCGCGAACTGCTCGTGAACGGCTGCAGGGCACTGACTTATTATGCGCCCGCGTCTCGCTCCGTGATTCGCTCTTCCGATTTCGTGTCGTCCGATGCCCCAGTTTCGTCGACTGCGTTGCGATGTCGGCGATCATATAGCTTCAAAATCTGTAAATACTCATACAACAGCGTTTGACTACATACTGCGTGATGGCGGCGCAAAGAAGTCGACAATTAAAATTATCTCTACGAGCAGTCTTGTGTTTTATTTTAATTTTATTTTTCGTTCCTGTTGCCAAAAACAATGTACAATCGGCGGTCTCGTGTTGTGAAAAGAATCTCTTTAATAAAACAAAACAAAAAAAATATATTTATTTGAGAACAAGGAGGTTTTCAATGTTTTCGATTGAATCAACAGCGCAGGACAGCCGGATTCGCAACTACGCTTCTTCCTCTTTTAGAGGCGTACCAATTTACGTTGGAACCTCGCACGGACCTCGCTTGCTCGTGTCGGTGTAAAGCCCACCGCGACCGTAGCAAGGTCTTGGGAGAGAACGGCCGGAGCGCGGCTCTTTGTTTCACGTCTTAGCGCGCGTGACCTATGGCGTAGCGCAGCGCGAAGGTGAGAGGAGGGGGAGTGAGCGGCACGCTAACACTAGACTCCCCCCCCCCCTTCCTGCCTCCCCTTCGCTGCGTACGAACGGTAGCTGCGTAGTATAGGTAGAAACTGCGTAATAATTCAAGAATCTAGTAAGCGCTTAGGTATGTCAAAGTGCAGAGGCCACTATACACTCATCAAACATAAAGTTGAGGCCGAAGTTTATGGAGCACGCCGATTGGACTCTCGCGCCCTTGGCGATGGACTTTTGTCGCTGTACTCCAATCGGCGCGCTCCGCGAATTTTGGGCTTCAACTTTGTATCTGACAAGTTTAAAACTCCTGCTCGTTAAAAAAGAAATGGTTATGAGCTACGACACTTTGATCGCATTTGATGGGATGTCTAGAGCCACTAGATGACAGCCTACGAATTGCTAGGCGTTGCTTAATATGTTCCCGATTCTTGCTTCGCGATCCGTTCTTCGCCGTTCTTAACGGTTAACGCCGCAACTTCATCGTCTGCGAAGCAACAGCAAGACGCTACTTGCCTCATCCTGCGCTTGTTAAGCTCCGAGTAACTATACATAAGCCAGGCAATTTTTTTAATCATTCTTGTTGTGCGTAGCATGCGAGCAGTCCGACTGATTTTTCGGTCCCTTCCCATCTCAGCCAAGTGCGCGCCGATACCAGTCGGAGTTAAAAGACAATGGGCGGGCGAACAAAAAAAAATGTCGGAAACCGAGCAGCGCTGCGACTGAAACAGTCAGAATGCCGTACGCCCGTCGTCAGCGTCCGAGCAGCGGTTCGCCCCAGAACTCGCGGGCGGCGCGACCGACCCTGGAGTACTTCGTACGCGGTATACACGCCGTGCACAGCGAACAGACGGAGGCCGTGACCGCGTCCTGTTTGCTTGTGGAAGACCCGTGACACGTACGGGCATCGAGGGAGCCGAAGCCGGGAGTCTCGATTTGCTACGACCAATGTATACGTGTTTGCGAGTTCGTTGGTCATCGCTGTCTCCTTGCTGGTGTGTGTTCTCAATGGGCACACGGTGCTCGCCAAGCCCTGCGTAATCTGTCAGTGGCCATAACGGTACTCTGTAAGGTAAAATGCCCGAAGAAATCTATTGCTGCGAACTGAAGGGCAGAAAGCATTTTTTATGTAATCCTCGTTGTACGGGTCACTACTTCGTACAATAGTTTCTTCTGTTGCTGGTGGGGAGGAGAAACCTCGTCGAGCGATAACAGTCTGCTTTTTCTTCTTTTTTTATCCCTCCGCCTCTACCCTGAAGAGAAACAAAAAACTTGAACTTGAAAATAGTAATAAACGATAGATGCCACGAAAGTGAACTTTTATTTTAGTTGAGGATTTATAGTTGTACAGCGAGACTCATGAAGGTAAATGTCGATGATTCTAAGACGACAAGAGAGAGAAGAAAAGTGCCGTAGATGCCGGAAGACTGGTCGCTCCTCGTCGGCCTGAAAAGAGCGAATAAAAAAAAAACGACATTTTTGTGATTATAAAGCAATTAAATCCAAAGGTGCAAGCAAGCTGGACAAGAATGACGAAAATAATCCCTGGAGAAGGGGAACAAGGTGGACAACGGACAAACACAAATCTCCAAACACAGCTAGGTGACTGGTGCGCGACCGTAAAAATCCGCCTGGTCCGGGTATCGAACCCGGGACCTCTCCATTACAGGTGGAGCGCTCTATACCTTTCTCCAGGGATTATTTTCGTCACATTTCTGTGTTCTTTATATATTTGTTGTTATTTTTATTTGGGTCCTTTATTTATTTATTTATTTATTTATTTTATTTCAAATCACTGCCGATATCTATTGGAATTTTTGCAGGTATTTGAACAAAAATATACAATATAAGGCAAATAATAATAGAAATAAAAACAAAACAATCGCGTCTTTTATTTTGTAGGGAGCATCGAAAACTGCCGCTTCCTGGCGGCCGAAGCGTGAAACAGAGGAAGAGGGATTAGATGCACGTCCGTTGGAGTTGCGAATATACGTTATACGTGCCGTTGTCATATCGAACCCACTATATAGAGTCCCGAGAAGAACGAGTTAGTTCATGCGACACCCATTTTTTTTCTTCTGTTTTTACGACTTTTAGGAGGCAAAAAGAAAAAGACGACATAAGAAACGAAGGGAAATTAACGAGACCAAACGAGCAGACGAAGCGAGCGCCGAAAACTCCTTTCCGAGTATAGTGTGCGGAGAGCGGGGGTCGAGATGGGACGTCCCGTCACTGCAAGACGCAACAGGACAGCGGTTCGGGGGGACAGAGGTGAGGGAGGACTTTGGGGGAGGAGAGGGGGGACCTCAAAGATTTACGGGTCGCGGGTGGGAACCCCGCTTTTAGCAACCGGCAGAGAAAAGAAAAAGAAAAGGAAGAGGCCCCGCTTACGGGGTTGCGCATGGCGGTCCATGCTGCCTGCTGCCCGTCGCAATGCACGCCGCCTTGAGAGGACGGTCTGACCCGCTTGGTGACGCGGTCTCGCTGATAATTACATCATACGAAAGTCAGTCTACAGACAGTGTCTTAAAGGTGTTTTTCTTCTTACTTTCCGGTCGCATGGGTCATACAAAAACTACCTGCAGATCTGTTCGATTCGAACCATACGTATTTATGTACGAAACAAACAGGTTTCGGACATTCCTGAGGCGTATCCGCAGAGAATTCTGTCATTAGTGCGGAGAGAAACTCTGTGTCCTGTGTATGACGTATGCGCAGTTTAGCTCCGCATTCTTATGGCCGGTGTCGCACTGAACACAACTTTCAAAAGACAGTGAAAAAAAACTCTGCAGACATATTCGAAGCATATATCTATATGTATGAAGCAAAACGTGTTTCGAACATGGGTGAGGCGTCTCCGCAGATAATTCTGTCATGATGTCCGCGGAGAACGCCTTGCCTTTTGCATGATATAGTGTGGCCCCTGTCGCGCTGCTCCTATCTCCTTTACCATCTTAAATGTATATCTTCTTTTGAGTCGGGTGGTGAGGTATGTCAACGCGGAGCCGTACCCAAACCCTTCTGGACGAGTGTAAAGCCTGGTTCAGACAGTTGCGTTTGACTGCGTTTGACTGCGTTGCGGCAACGAGAAACCAGGACATCCCTGCTGCTTATATCGCGCGCCAAGATGATTCCTTGAATTGGATTCCACGCTTCATACGAAGCACAGATGTGCCGGTGACTCGCTTTCGGTTCTCGACGCAACGCAGCCAACCGCACTCAAACGCAAGTGTCTGAACCGGCCTTTACTCGTCTGCTTTCCCCGACTCACGCGCTCTCAACCGTTTTGGATGAACGAGGCTCGCTCATGGCTTGGTTTGAGGCTCTGCCAACAGATGGCAGCACTGCATTTTTTTTCTCCCATTTTGTTTGTGGCTTGAAACTTCATTTCGAACGCAACAAATATAATTTATTGGAGACAACAATTAAGCAGTTGGGAATCAGAAATTTTCTAACAACTGAAAACTGCCAAGGAACTAGACTTAGTTGTACACTCTTTTTTTTCTTTTTTCTTTTCGCTATCCGCAAAATGTTTAGCCTTCGCTTCGTGGCGTAGACGATCTGTCTAATCTGTAGCCTCCGTGGTGAGAGTCATCTAGTGGCAGCCACGGAATCCGACATATTGCGGACATCGTCTAAAACCACGCACCTTTAACTTGGTGAATTGCAGGCAGTGGAAAGTTGATTTAACGCAGCCTTCTATGCTCCTAAAAAAGTTATTTTCTTTTCTTTTTCTCAAGGGAGCTGTTGCCGGGTAAGGCTTTACACAGGAATCAGACATTTCATTGAACACAGTTTCATGAAAGTGGCTTCATCGAACGCAGTTTCATAGGACACCGTTTCATCGAATTCCTTTCGTAGTAGTGTCGGAGAATTCTTTGGTAACTCTGGATTTCGTGAATAGAGTCGACTTGTGAGAAGGCTCCAAATTAGGTGTTTGTGAAGTGTTCGCGAGCAGAGTTTTTCGCTTGTCGCTCATTTGGGGCGGGGACAGAAGAGATCGTAGCAGTCACCTTGGAATGTGCACTGTTGCCTGCGCGATGGAACACTCACGTGCAGTTCACATGAGTGTTCCATGGAGAATCCATAGTGCTTGAGCGCGGGGTTGATGTAAATTTTCGCGCGAGCTATTTATTGTTCTCGCCAAGGGGGACGGATGAGAGGACAGATAAGATATGTGCCATCAACTTCGTCGTCAATTTCATAACAAGGTACGAATTAGTGGTCCACCTCCGTAACGTATGCGGACTATACTAACCCGAACCTCCGATATCCTATGTACCCCGTATATGTGCTACATTCCACTTCACCCTACGTCAAACCGCAGTGGACGATGCAAGCCATCTCAGTCAACCCAACGGCATTAACGTATCAAGGCTGAACTCCATGGAGCGAATTATGCGACGAATAACTGATGAAGTTCGCCCGACGGCACCCACGCTTTGCGCGCGGCGTAGCGGCCACTGTGCTGATGCCACTCAGTCCAGCCTTCATGGTACTACCCTGCATTGCTCCCGAAGGTCACGTGACCCTTACCCGGCATTGGATTGGCTCCGATGGCTCGTAAAGTTTGCTGAAATCCATTGTAAGCTGAAGCGGAGTGTGGATTAAGCTGTATCCGCGATGCCGCTTATGTTTACAACAGGCATCGTTATAACGCGCGGTATACCGACGCCGATTATCTGAAAGCAGTACTTCAAAGGTTTTTCGCTATCATAAAAAGGTTTTTCTTTCAGATTACTACACTGATATCTTCTTATTGCACCGTTTTCGCCGTCTTACGATAAAAAAGCTAGAGAACTTTTGTTATAAAACAAACAAATATTTCGAAGCAACGTTGGCAGGACAATACTGGTTTCTATCTCGTTTCTGCTTCTGCCGCTAAATTGCGAAAGAGAAGCTGAGAAGAGTCCGCTCGCTGAACGCGGACACTTCACCTTCATTTCAACGTCCGGGAAAAGGTGGATACTGCATCCAGTCGATTGTTCGTTGCAATCGTTTATCCAGAGACGCCATTGTCCGCGCCGACACTCACAATAGGCGCGCAGAAGCTTAAGAAGACGACATCTTGAGAAACGAATGAAAACAAAAAGAAGAACCACATTACTCCCGATGTCAAAATGGTGAGACTTTGGAAGAGCTAATGGTTGCTGCGTCTGAACTTTGTCTAAAAAAATTAAAATCAAAACCAGAAAGCCCCGTTAACGATGATGCAGGAACACAGTTCGATTCTTTTAGTATGGTAACAATTAACTGGGTAATCGACAGCAAGCCATAAGTAGCTCTCATAACAGGCATTCACATATCTTAACCCGAGCTTCCAGTAGCAACTAAGCCTTAATAAAAACGCCCAGACACCCCCGCTGAGCGCGCGCGTGCGCACACACACGCACATGCACGCACACGCACACACGCACATACGCAGACACTGATAATCCAATTATCGATCTTCGCCATAACGCGACATTGTTTTGAAGCATCACGACGTGCGGGAGTGTAATTAAACGCTCACCCTAAAGACCCCCTTGCCTACATGTTCGGCCGAGTAAAAGAAAATATTAAGATAAGCGGCGAAGAGACCAATCGAGATTACTCAATACTTCAATGTCAGCCTTCTTTCAAAGGGGAGGCAGTGACGAGAGCGTCGTTTTGGCGACGCTGTATACCTCCGTGAAGTTATCCTGCCGCGAGAGACAATAAGCGAGATAACAATAAAAGACGTCCGTATACATACTATACGACGCGTGATGATGGACGAGTCTGTCCGTATACTTGCATCGACGCGTATCATTCAAATCATTGAACACCGACTCCGCGTCCACGTTTGGATTGATCGAACACTGACGAACGTTCGCCCGGCGTAGCGCGTTGAAGTGGGTGTATAGAAGTGGTACATTGCCGCCGCAGAAGGCACTGTCGTTTTGGGGCCTATTTTTCGTGTTTGGTTCGTTGAATTCTTGCCGCGTTTACGACGAGGCTTTCTCGCGAAGATTCGTTTAACGCCGTTTTTTAATTACTGCGCGGCGTTTGAGAAGTCGCCAGGGTGAAATGAAGGGATACGAAGTAAGTGAACGATAACAGTTGGAAAAGCGACGCCGACAACCGAACGGTGAAACAATGAAGATGTTTGTCTTCTTCGGCATAGTCCTAGAGAGGCCTTTTGACGTCTCCTATGTGTTTTTTTTTTTAATTGCATGCTTTTCCTGTTTTTGTTTTTCTTGTCTCGCCATTAGTTTTTAATCAGTAGCTGTGGTGTGTTGTCTCATTCAAAGTTCCCGTTTTTACTCCACTGTCTGCCTGCTACCTCTACGTTTTTTTGTTTTTCTTTTGTTTTTTTTACGCTGGTGTATAATTGTTTTATGACATTTTAGTTTACATCGTCTAGACGACGGAAATTGTCTGTTCGCTGTGCACGGTCCTCAAGAAACGACTTTTCGCGGCCCGTTGAAATTGCGGTCCCATTTTTTTCTGTTTGTCTGTGTGTGCGGTTTTATATTTAATTATGTTTTTCAACTTAACATGGCACTGAATAGGCTGGTAGAAAGCGCTACAGTAGCGAAAATTGTCAAAATTGAGTCAGTATAACAAGCTAACTTTTACGCCCATCTCCCTTCCCATGGTAGTTGTTCTAACTTAAATATAGAATCACCGACAGTTTTACAAACGTATAAGGTGTCGCTAATGCACGCTTCGTACATTCTGATTGGTTCTTCGGTGGTCTTATTGACTGATGGAGTTATCTCATTAGCTGAGGACCTGCAAAAAGAAACACATTTCTGGTCATACCCTTCTTGAGTTAACAGTGACTATAATGCACCTTACCTCAAGTGTTGTGTGAAGTGATGCTTATCCCTTTTCTTTTCTCTCTCTTTTCAGGTAAGTTGGAGCAGCACCCATTACCGTTGGATTATGGCCAGCTCGTCGTGGATGCCTTCAAAGTGAGCAACGAATCACCCCTCGGTAGTCACCAGGATCACCCGACCTATAGTTTGCAATTGCATCGTACCGCGCGAGATAGTACCCTTATCACGAAACAAAGCGAAACAAAGCTGAATCGCCTTTTTCGCGAACGGCTCTCGGTCTACGGCGTGCTTGCAAGTTCGTCCGCGCTTCATGCTCACCTCGTGCGTCTTTGTTTACCCTCTAAATACAACCACGTTTGTTTTGTTTGTTTTTTTCTTCGTCGACGTCAACCAATGATATCGCACGCCCTTGGCTGCCTCAGCTCATCCCGCGTTCCCGGCGCCGCTACGCGAGCTTTATATGTCGCCCTTTGATTGGCGTGCCCCTCTTTGCGCTTCGATGTGCACGTGCCGAAGACGCATTTTGGAACACTTGGTCGCCGAATACACCAACACGTGGCCACTCGCGTCACGTTGCTGCGGTGGCGCTGCTATCGGCATTGCGCATGCGCGGACGCTTCACTTCACGCGAATCGGGTTCTTGCGCACGCGCAGTGCCCACACCGCGTGTGGAAGTGCGCCTTGCCCACAGTCTGCTTTTCGTAAACAGGCGCTGGTTTATGGAATTCACTGACGCACACGGGTCTAGGCGCCGTCTGCGAGCATTATCTGATGGCCATGCGGTAAAAACTGTAGTTACCATCGCATGGCTCATCATTGGCATACACTTGCCGCCTTGACACCTATAGCATGCCCACGTGGCTATCGCCCCGTGACGGTGGTTGTATTTGGGTCCTTCCTGCTCGTTCTCGCCGAGAGAAAGAAATTCGATGGTGCGAAATGCGTGCCGCAAGTAGGTACGCGGCCCAGCACTATCTTACGGGAACTCATGTGGCGCAGAGAAGTTGGATAACAAGCCAGCAGTTTTAATCGGCATCTCAAATATATAAATTGTTTATGTCATTCATGATTTGGTTTCTTCTTTTTTTTTTCTAATGCTACTCACTTTTCGGGGAACAAATTTAACAGATTGCAAAGAGAATAATTAGAATACATTTTGTGCTTTATAATACGTATTGTTATGAAAAGTTGGAACCCGAACTCAACTTCGAACCCAATGTATATAGTTATATTTTCCCACGCGCTATGATTATTTTTTTCCAATATTTTGCGCTGACTACAAAACTCCGGAAGGTATAGTAGTTATATTTTAATCGTATAAAGACGAGAAAAAATAATACACCAAAATATTTTAAGAATTTACCAAAAAAGGAAAACAAAAAGATTACTTATACATAACGTCCTTAGGAAGAGAAATAGAATAAAAACAAAACAAAGAGCGCTCTTCCTGGCCGCACCTTTCCTCTGAGATTCCTTTATGTGAAATTTTGCATTTACGCGTGATATTTTTTTACATACTTTGAAAAAAAAAGTACGCAAGGAAAAACGTACCAGCTATTCAGTGCCATTTTTTTTTTCATATCGGAGGTCAGTGCAATCGAGGGACGTTATTAAACACAGCTTTCACAGGTGGTGAATATTTTTGTGGATAGGATTTCTTTTTTTTTTATGTGGAGTGAAGTCTCGCTATTGTTAACCATAAGTTCGACCCCCACCCCCTTTTTTCTCCCCTTCCCTCTCTTCTCGTTTGGTCCTCTCAAAGCGTCGTAGTTATACTGCCCCTGCAAGCTTCGATTATGTCGAGTGTATATTTTGGTTCGTGTTGTGCAGCCGGCTTATTTCGAGCTTTACTTTTTCTCTCTGTGAACGTAATCGACTAAGACGGGGACAATAAAAAAAGTAAGTAATGTTTTTTTTTTTTCTTTTTCAATCACATTTCTTGCATACCAACGAAAAAATCGAGCGTTGATATACTAGAAAGATGGGCTCATGAGGTATGACCAAATGAAAAATATTGTCGATATTAGTTTATGTATATTTTATACTGTCCTTTTTTTTAAGCTTGCTACCACATACCTCTTGCGTCATAGGTTCGTGTGATCTTGGAAAGTAATCTTAGAAATCTTAGGGAGGATAGGGGGAGGGGACGGGGAGTTTGGACTGGCAATGTCTAACGTTCTTAACTTCCCGGAGTTCCTTGGTCGAGTACACCGGTAAAGTTCAAAACTGAGAAGAAAAAAAGGAGAAAAAATATATATAGGCGCGCCATATTTCACTTATGATTGAAGGTCTTCGGAATGTATAACAGCTCGATTATGAGTAGAAACGTGGACAGAAGGAAGAAGAACCGATGACGTGCACTGTGTTACACATTCAACCCAGACACAACATCAGCGCGCTGTTTTTATTTGGTCATATATTTTTGGCATATAATAACTCATGCAGATATCTGGCGTACACATCACTCTACCGCCCTGAATGCTTCTCCGCGTAACCACATGCCGCCATATTCGTTGCTTATTTTTATGATCGCAGTCCGCGGAGCATGTGGAACGAAAGCTCGCGCGCTGCAGAACCCAGGGATTCATGGGTTCGGTCTCCACCCTGCCCGTTTCGATGTGGATGAGCGTCGTGCCGGCGCGCGTTCTGCGCGTCCCTCACTGTTTGAGCCACGTTAAAGACCCCAGGCTAGCAATCGTACTGCACTGGATAAACGTCTGATGCACAGCGAACTGCAAACTTGTGTACGGTACACTCATTACAAGTGATCAAATTACCTGTGACCGAGTAATTTTGTAATCATTGTAATCATCAAGTAATTTTGTAATCATTTGATTACATTTATAAAGAAGTAATCACAGGAGTAATCTTATTACTTTTCGAAATACTAAAACTAATTGCAACCGTTCCTTTTTTTTTCTTTTTTTTTCCTCTCCCGTTTCTAATAGCGCCCTTTGTCCGTTCAACTTTCCCACCGAGGAATCCTCCAGCCAAGTCCCCAGCAGGTGGATATAGTTTACCGATATTTGTGGGTTAAGAAGATGATTTCAAATAGTAGAGTAGAGTAAAACATGAAGGACGGACAAAACAACACACATCTGTGTTGTTTTGTTCGTCCTTCATGTTTTATTCTTTCTGGTATTTAATTTTATCACCAACGCACTCAACAAAGAGTATAAGAAGATGAGTTGTTCATATTTCGGGGATTCTGATCCAACGGCGGGCAGTAGGAAATGCACTTTCAAGGCCGGCAGAAAAAGTGGTCGTTTTGAAAATTTGAAGTAATCGGAGAAGTATCGGTTACCTTTTTTCGAGTGACGGCTAATTACTCTTCGTCTCGAGTAATCGAATAATCTAATTTTTAACAAAAGTAAGTGTAATTGAATTATTTTTTTGTTCGGGTAACGTGTAGAAAACTGCAGCGGCGACAACAGACGTCACATTTTGGTCATCTAACACTTCCTGCTTTTTAAACATACAGCACCACACAAATACATCGACCATAGCCACTCATCTGTGTCAGAAATATCTAGTATATACACAATTGGATGGAGATCTCCTCGTGCGTGCTGACAGCGTCGGGCTCCACCACTTTCATTTCGATGGCCGCATCGACGTGGAAACACGATTGACACCGACAGCTTAAGAATCGCGAGCATCTTCTATTATCGCAACGCAGGCAATGAGATTGCTGCGTTAGCCGATATACGAACGTGGAAGCGTGAATCACGAAGTAAGAAGCGGGAATTACGCTGAATTGCCTAGTTTGCGAGAGGCGATTCGGCGTAATTCCCGCTATCACAACCGTCACTAACATTCCTGTCAACCGTAGCGTAGGGCTTGTCGGGTGATCTTGAACAAAATAATTAATATGCATCAAATAATCGCTCATGTTTTCAGTGTTCATTATATATTTTCATATAGATCCGTCGTAAGAAATGATCGTCGCAATTTTTTTAGAATTTTTTAGGTAAGCACAAAAAAATAGACAAAATATTTTTTATTATTATTATTAATTTGGTATTTTTGAAGTGCCCCTCAACAGCCCGTAGGCCTACAGGAGGGTGCACCAGTGCATACATGCTAGAGCTCAAACAATATAAACAGCGAACTCTCGAGTAACGATGGCCAGTAGCTAGGGATTGCAGTTCCCACGACGAAAGACACGCACTTGGTTTTGTAAGTTGTTAAACGTTACGGGGTTGACTGGACTCGAACGACCGCTCGAACAACGTATACCATCGATGTACGTAACCATAACAAATATTAACCGGGGCAATAACAACAACAACTATTTTATTCATTTTTCCGGCGCTGGTTTTAGCACCTGTCGAGCGTTCGTGGACCCTTGTCACACGAATCGTGGCTTGGAGGTCTCCTAACAAGGCCGTGTGCAGTCGAGGGTCGCGTACCATGGACGGGGACCGATTGTTTGCTACACTGAGTCATTCTAACAAACTTCCGTGTCACTCACTCTTGTCCACTCGTGCACCAAACCAGGACATACCTCGCAGGAGAGTATATAGATATGTTTGCAAGCAGTCACGCTTGATAAGCCAGTCTGGCCACCGTGGACGGAAAACACATTGTTTGGGAGCCAGTTTGGCAACCATGGGCACGCCTTAGCAAGGCTTGACTATCAGACGGTCTAAATGAGCCAAAAGCAAGATGGCGGCACCCAGAGGCCGCACTTGCAAACGTCTATATAGTTAGCCAGCTAACAACTACAGTCGCCGCGACAATTACAACGGATGGAGCGAGCGCTTCACAGTCCGGAAACGTTCGGCGTGTCATCCATCACAACGCAACGCTATAGACGACGGCAGTTTCCCCTTCCCTCTTAATTTTTTTAATAGAAGTAAGGCTTAGAAGGAGAAATAAAAGGCGAAAGGAGAACACACAAAAAAAAAGAGAAAGAACAATTCAGTTAGTCCAACGGTGACGACGACGACAACAAAGACATAGAAATGAAGTCAACTTTGATCTCGAATCACAAGCCGTAGCCAGAATCGAAGCCGTATACGGTATAGCCTGCCTACCGGAAGTTACGGTTTCTGTCTCACGACTCTCGTCTGCTACCCGCGGCGGCGGTGCGGAAACCGGAAGAAGCGCCCGCGTCCCAACGGGAACACACCGGTCGGCAGGTCGGTGGATCGGCGAGAGTGGATCCGAGGAAGGCTGAGCTGACAATTCGCCTTTTGTCGCTTTCCGGGAGGAGATCCCGAACGGAACCTTCGGGTGACCTCCCCGTACAACGGTTTTCCAAAAGAAGAGGAAGCCTTCCTCCTTTCCCCAATCTCCGTAGGGACGAGAGTCCCCAAGTTGGGGGAAGCGGTAACGTGGGAGCCTCTTCCAAAACCGTTTTCCATGAAAAAATCCCGCTCAAGAACTCCCTCGGCCGGTGCACGCATGAGACGGGAGGATTCCTGGACCTTACGGCATTTGGTGCGGAGCCAAACTTATCCTGCAATGTACTTTTTCTTATTTTTTATTTGATTATATGTGTATATTTTCTTTTCTTTTTTTCTTTTTTTGTGAAAGGTCTGCACAACACCATTTTCCAGAAACATTCCCTTCGATACACCAGGGAGTTTTTCTTCCCATTTTAATATCGAACCTTAGAATGGGTCCGACATCGCCTTTCACTCTCCATTTTCTTTTTTTTCTTCTTTTTCTCAACAAACAAAAATTAAAAAAATGGCTACCGCGGAGTGTTAAGCACACTGGATGAAGGGGAACACCTGCTCGCGCTCTTCCGTCTTGCTCGTCTCGCAAATCCCACGTAACGTTACGTGAGAACCGTTCTATTTTCCGAGCATTTTCTAAACTTTCTTTGGATGCCCCCCCCCCCCACCTCTCCTTCTCCACCGGTATGGGTATGACACACCATCACCATGCCGCCTGGTGCGTTACGGCCGGTGGGCCGGTGGTGGTCGAGCGAGAGAAAAAAATCCCTATCGTGGGAACCTCTATATAAAAAAAACAAAAACTGTCAATATGTTTTTGCTTGCGCGCCATTTCTTTTTTTATGTGAGGTACCTCCCCCCCCCCCCTTTTTTAGCGTTCTTTTACTTTAGCTGGGGCGTGTATTTTAGGGTGTCTGTTTTTTAGCTCCAAGGTTTGTTTGTTTGTTTTTTGCACGCGTTTTTTTTTCTTGTGCGAGTATTCGTCGTGGACGATGAAGACCAGGGGTTGAGGGGTGGGATTCCTATGGTGCCGCTTTACATAGAGGGAGAGAGAGAGAGAGAGCCTTCAAGGCTACTACACTCTCTTGAATACCTCGTAAAAAAAGGAACGGACCGTTTCGTTCTGAGCCCCACCGTCCCTTTCGCGCTTTTTTATTTTGTTTTTTACTTTTTGGAGGGACTTCGATGGTTCCCCGAGTGGGGTAAAAAATACACCGGCTGGGGGTCCGTTTCCTCTCTTTATACTTCGCTTTTTTTATTCATTATATATATATTTTGTAATATTATTGGTCTTTTTTTCTTATATATCCGAGGGAGGTGGCTGATGGTGGTAAACCTTGCGACAAGCACTCGGCGGTGTTCTTGACGAAGCTCCGAAAATCGCCGGGGCCGTAAAGAAGAATAGCCTGAGAGGAGAATCGGACCCGCATACACACGTATATAAAATTGTATATAATCTTATATACGATGCGCCAACACTATATATATATTTTCCCTCTATATTTTGATTCGTTTTTCTCCTATTTTGCGTCCCGCGTATTCCTTTTGTCACCTCGGTTTCGGTTTTAGCTCCGATTTGTGCTTCGTACTCGTACTTTATCGAAGCAGTCTCTTGTGCTTTTCTTTTTTTTTCGTTGCCGTCTCTTTTTTTTTCTTTTTGTTTTTTCTTTGGAGGGGGGGGGGGGTAACATTTTTTTTGCGAGTTCACCGTTGCTATTGTGCCCACCCCTGTATACCTGCGGACCGCTCACCTGAGCCTATTTTCGATGGGACCCAAATTTATATTAAGAAATGGCCGACAAGAGCAAAGGGGGAGGGGAGAGTGCTACTGAATGGTGGAATATTTCGAGAGAGAGAGAGAGAGGGATAGAAATGAAGCTGGGAAATCGAAAGCGGATGCCAATTTGACTTTTTTCTATGGGAAAACGTTCGTTGGAATGATTATTGGGTACACCTAAAGCTACCTGCCTTTGTCTCCCCCGCAGTCGTCGAACGCGTTAGACACACGGCAGCGCCTGGTGCCCGGCGTTTGGCTCTCGCATTCGAACGCCTTCGAAGAGTTCAGTGCAGTGGCATAGCCTCTCCATAGGCTCACAAAGCCTGGCAGTTCGACGACCAAGCCATAGAGTGCCCGGTCGCAGATTTTGGAGCGCGAGGATCTGGTAGCACAGAGCATCAAAGAGACATTTTTCGGGGAACCTGGACGTCAGCGCACAGCTTTTGCAGCGGCGAGGACCCGAAGCACACACTTGTTTGCTCGGAAGAAGTGTGTTTCGGCTCCTCGCCGCAGCGGGGCGCCAGTCACGTGGCTCTCCTCTCATTCGTTGTCTGCTGCCGCTCCACCTTTTCCATTTCGGCGGCCGCTTCTCGTGGCGATCTGCCAGGCTTTGTCCAGCACGCGCTTCATGCCTTCGCCGTGCTCTGGCTGCGCGCTTGAGGTGCGCGGGAACGTCGAAGCATCGTTGAAGGTGAGAAGCTCACACTGGAAGCCGGACACCTGAAGCTCTTCCCTGCCGTGCTCGCCTCGTCAGCGACTATACGCCGTTTCTTTAATGGGACCGTGTTATCGTGCAGACAAACAAGACATTATTTCTGATTCCAAAGCGGAGTAGTTCGCCAACACACGATGAAGCTTTCCATATCGATCTCTAAAAGAGCGACAAAAACAGATCCTTTGGACTATATTTGCTTGACCTAATATTGTCGCGCTTTTCAGTTGTTTGTTTATTTTTAATAGGCACACTCTTTGTTTCGGTTTTATCGGACACTTAAAAGGGCTGTAAAACCGGCGTTTAAAAAGCCATATAACCACTGAGAGCAAAAAACAAAAAAATAGCATTTAGATTTTCTTTTTTGGCGTTGTTTGCGTAGTTGTGTATACAGTTATGTTGAGATTCGTACGTATAGGTTTACAAGTAAGACACTTCTGGTGAGTCTTTCAGTAAAGAAGTAACGATATCATTGCTTTATTCGAGCGGGAACGAGTAACGCTTCTTACTTCTTGATTGAGTAGATACTTACAATACCTAGTTACTTTTTGTTGTAAACTTGCGCAACATCAATGTTGTCTTGGCTTCAACTCGCGCTGTGTCCACACTGTGGTCCAGAAGCTCATAAAAAGAAAAGAAATTAAACTAGGAAAGGGATACACCAAATTAAACATCATAGCCGCGCGCAACTTAAAAAAAAAACTAATTTGTTATTATTATCTTTACTAATTGCCTCGATGTTTGAAAACAAGTAACACCAGCTCTTCTCGTTATGTGAACATTTCTGACCTTTGGTTTACGCTTCGTACATTATATGTCTATAATGGCGTCCCGTCAGCCCGCAGTTCGATTTAACTTGAAGAATACAGCGTTACCAAGAACCGATAAGTACAAAGTAAAGTACTCGGTTACTTTTTTTTTTTTTTAGCGAGTACTGATATTGCACTTCGTTACCTTGTTCTTAACGCGTGCCCGTCCCGTATTACGTGGGCTGCAATTTAAGGCGCGAGATTCTCGGCCGAAGTGATCGGAGCCTGTAAAAAAAATCTTTTCGTTATTGACCTGAACTCGAAAAACTGACCCGGGGTGGCCAAAAAAGAAAACCCACGAGAGTCGCCGACTCTTGTTTTCCCGCTCGTGAGCCGGATAAACAATGGCTCGTCCTGCCGGACACACGGCACGCGGACGTTAGAATGGCAAGACAAACAGCGACAACGGGGGCGACTTGTCAAAGCGGCCTCGACAAAATAGTATATAGATGTATACGCTCTCTGCCGCTGGAGGAACAGCCTGCACGAGCGACGGTCCGGACGTGTTGCTGGAGGTATACGCGCAGGTGTCGTCCGGAGGATGTGGCATTTCTGTCCCTTTATTTATTTATTTTTTTCGGTTATAGGTAGTTTGTCTGTTTGACTTTTTTTTTTTTCGTCGGACGTGACAGAAACTCAGCAGTGACAGACAGCCTATGCCGGGTAAACCTGCGTGTATTTCTATGACCCAGGGATGTACATAGTCGCCGGTGGGGTGGGGGGGGGGGGAATCTGGCGTAGAAGTAAATATACATATAGTGGTGTAGTTATACGGTGCGTCGGCCGGTGTCGCGCGTTATAGTATATAGTGAATAGGAAGGCGCTCTATCGCGGTGCAAGAAAGTTGACCTTTTGCGCGGAGCAGATGGTGCAAGGTGGGGAGCCTGACGTGAAAGAGAGAGATGGGGAAAAGTCCCGTTTCGGTGCCGTAATTCTTTACATCTTAGGTGTTTTCTTCTTTTTTTTTTTCATTCTTCGCGTTGGTAGCAGATATCCTATGACGCGGTCACTTGTTAAACAAAATAAACGGCTATACCGACAAAAAAAAATATATATATATATATATATATATATATCGATATATATATATATATATATATATATATATATTCATATTCTTAGAATCCGGTACCGCCGTGTAGGCGTGGTTGATATTGTGGTTAGCGCGTTTCATAATAATAATAATAATACAATCGGCTGCTGTAATTCATTACAACGTGGAAGCGAAGTTCCTCACAAAGAAAAGCTCTGAAGGGTGTGTCTGCATTCGGTATAATTATGATGAGGATCATAAGGACGACTATGATGATAAGAATGGCGATGCTGCTGATAATGATATTCTTTTTATTGGTCTTCCTTCCTTTTATCGTTTCATCCTATTATTTCTTTTCCTATCTCTTTGTCCTTTCCTTCGTACATGTCCAGCACGTTGCCGCGCGTTGCCCTATGTTGGCGGTTGCTGACGCATGCTGTCACATGCGAGCGGCAGGATGAATTGCCGTCCGCATGTACATATATATATATATATATATATATATATATATATTATATATATATACGCCTATGTACATAGGCGTGCACATACGCTATTCTTACTGCGCACGTTGAAACTCGTTGGCACATGTTGGCGCACTTCATGTCGGCGTCACATGTTCGTCAATGTGGGTCGTGGCACGCATGATATAGTGGCGCCAGTATTCCTATCAACACGCAGAACCTTGACGCAAAGTTGCCGCATGTTCAACCATGCTGACACATACTAGTGTCGCCGTAGACACATCCAAACAGCACACGAGTTAGCGTACGTATGTAATACGCCCCTCTTTATAAAAAAAAGGACGCTGAGTACGGTGGCGCATGCTGACGTAAAGGTGGCGCACCTTGACGTATGGTGGCTCATGTCGAGGTATGTGTGCTCACACATGTACTGCTTTAGTCATGAACAGCTTCAGAAACGCAGATCATGTCTTTCATGCTCATGATGCTTGCTACGTGATTGGTCCTTCTGGGATTCTTATCCTCCAATGCCGCACTCTGATTGGCTGTTGAGCGATAATTAGATGCACGGGGCTCATCACGCCCGGCTTTTCTTAAGCTGGCACTCACTGGATCCGCCCATGTTTCGAAACAAAACAGACACCCCCGCGGTTGACCACAACTCGTGTGACGTAATCCGTAGTACTTACACTGTCCATCCCACGATTTCATTTTGATGTGGTCCAGCGATCGTCTCGAGTGACCATCTGGTTCGAGGGGGCGGCCAGCTGACCGGACATTCATCAACGACGGACCAGCGCAGAATGCACGAACTTCCCCCGAGAAGTTACGGAACGCATCTGGTCTCGCGCGATAGATACCTCCCCGGATATGGCCACCATTTTGGGGGGTGATGCAAGACGTCCGCCTTCCGGGAAAGTTAGAAAAAAAAAAAAAACTAGGATCAAACGATGCACCAAGACGATAATTCGATACGGTTGGGCGTAGATACGTAGATGAGGTCAGGCATCTGCTGTGCTAGCAAGGAAAATTTTTCTATTTGCATCTTTTCTTTTTTAAGCTGGCGATGACGAAACGGTGCACCCTATGAAGAGTGGGCAAATTAATTTAAATTAAGAAAAACAAAATGGCCGACTCGGACCAGGTGCCGGCCAATTGCGCGTTGACACTTGCGTTCAAGAGACATCGTGATTGATCGACGCTGGCTATAGATCGGCATTATTTTCTTTTTCCTGCGACGCGTTGTATGTCTTATTTTGTCGGGCGATTTGTCGTTCATGCGTCCAATAGTGAGCTGTAGAATAGCGTACGACAAAGGTGTCCGTAAGCAGAAAAGTAGTCTTGTTATCACGCGCCAATCGAAATCGCTGTTTGGAGTTGACGTTTGCCCAATGGCAACGACGATATTTCTTGGCGTAACGTGATTCTAAAATTTCCTAATTGCGCTCACTCTCAGAAGGAGCGTAAACTAAAGGTTCCGCTTCATGCTATTTTCTTTTTTTTTTTTAGAAAAGCAGAATTTGGAGGGTAATAAAAATTAAAAAATGAGCCAGTGAAAAGGAGACAACGATAAAGAGTACAATTAAGAGAAAAAGAGAGAGTGAGAGAAAGAGGACATAGAAAAGAAGAAATTATGGTCCTGATAATCGTGATTTTACTTTTCCCTCACAGCCCTGGAAATGGGCCAAACAGGCTCAAACTCCGAGAAATTTTCGGGGAGCTCAGGCTCCCGAGTTCCGCCTTGGCGTAAAGCCAGACCTATCACAGCCGAAAAAAAAAAATAGAGAATAGCAAAAAGAATAGAAAAAAAATAAGTGAGAAAAATAAAACACAGGGGAGAAAGCTGCTACCTCGTGTAGGTCGCAAAAAAAAAAATTTGTTCATACTTTCTTCCACCTGCGATAGTAGTACTCACTAGTCTCTGGAAAAGACAGGAACGAAAGGCGGAGAGGAAAGGATGAGGGGGGAGAGAGCATTAGTTTGAAAAAGTTGGCGGGTGTTTAAAAAGCGTCCCGCGCCGCAAATGTTTTTCTTCCTTTCCTTTTACGAGGCACTAGGTGCCTTCGTCACTTCGTTTCGGCGCCGTATCCAGTAGCACTTCAAAAACAAACTCGACTGCGGTGCTTGGTTGGGCGTTGTAGGGGAGAACGTTCTAGAAGTTGCTCCACGCGCGCGCCAAGCATTGATGGGGCAAAGAGCTTTGGCGTCGCATACCTCTAATAGCTGTTCGGAGCTAATCGTTCATTTCTTCGTTATAAACGAAGACGCGTTCGTCTCTACGTTCGTGTCGTAGCTATAAGTTCAACCGTGTTCATTTATTTGTTTACTCCTTATAAACGTTAACGTGTTCATTTCTTCGCTATACGTGAAACCGTGCCATTTTAATCTTTATAAGCGTAAACGTGTTCGTGTCTTTGTTCATGAACACGATTCCGCTTCATTTTTATGTGTTTTGAAGAGCTAGCGCGTTCATTTCTGCGTTGTAAGTGCGGAAGTGTGCATTTCTTTGTGAGCTTCAATTGTTGTTTTCTCTAGGTTATAACTGTAAGCGTGTTCATCTCTTTGTTACCAGCGCAAACGTATTCATGTTCTCATTCGTGTGCCACCGTGTTTATTCATCCGCTATAAGCGCGGTATAGGTTCGGTTGCAGCTCCGCTGGTCGTATCTATTTTTCGCCATGACGATACGTATCCAGATCCGAGGTTGTATACCTCGTTGTCCGTAGCTCCGATGGGACTCACATGCGCCTTGGAGTAAAAGTCCGCGACCGTCTTTCGAAATGTCCTTCGGTGCCAACCGACTTAGCAAAAAAAAAGAAAATTAAGAAAAGAAAACCGTCGGTCACCACATATGCCCTCCCGCTTCCCCCGGCACGGCGTCTTTTTTTTTCTTTTTTTGTGCGTTTTCAGTTGGTCCGGACAAAACAGTCCGTCGTCGGCGAAGCGTTTGGTCCACTTCCGCATTCGCCGAAGAAGACCGTCCGAGCCGCACGACACAGGCGTCCTAAGTACGAGCAGAGTCTCCGCGCGGTGTGACCTTAGAGCGCGGACCGTTTCACAAATCGTCACGAGCAGGCAGACCGCCGCAGGCCGGAGCGCCGCGTGCGACGTCCACGTTACCGTAATTTAGTTTCTCTCCTTTTTTTCTTTTTTTCTTTCTTTTTTTGTGTGTCCTTTCACATTACTCTCTCGCTCTTTTTTGTGTGTTTTTGTTTTGTTTAGTTGACGTTTCCAATATTCGCGAATGAGATAGAAAATTTACATCACTGATCGAACATTTTGAATACTTGTGTAAATTAAGCAATAGACCCTTTTCGAAACTCAGTCTGGCCGCTTTGATCACTATCATAATCTGAGGAATGGCATATGTGTCGTGCTAATGGCGGCGGCCCTCTGGTTACTGATGATGATAGAAGTTGCAGATGCCCTGAAGCGGATGATGCGACTCCTATTCGCTTTTTTTCGCGTGACTTGAAACGTGGTGGCGCCAGCGTACAAATAGCCCCCAACCACTTCCTGTTCTGAACTAGATGGCGGGTTTCACAGTATTTACGATATCAAATACACATGCTATCTTCTGGAAATGAACACTTATAGCAGTGTCAGACTTAATTCACACTCACGATAAAAGAATGATGAGTAAAAAATTAGGCAATATACGTGAACCGGAAGCGTGCCGGGGCTACCCAGTAGATGGCGCCACTGGCTTTGCGGCCAAACAAAAGAGGGCGAATACATTCGAGACGTTAGTACGATGCGACCCAGGAATTGAATACAAGAGCTGCGTATGCGTTCATCTCTAACTCGGATCCAGTCAATCTGTTGGCGACTCATAATCGGCTTTACAGCCCCTTTGATGTAGAAAATGTTATCACGGCGTCGATGTGGGTCGGTGCTTCGTCCTTGCCGGTTCTATATTCTGTCACCATCGAAACTGAGAGAACCATGAAAGAAATGTAAGGTAAAAACACACATTCTCGACTGCTGTTAACTAGCAAAAGTGGCGGTGCTCGGCACAATACTCGTACAAACTGCAGGTCGATTACCGCCATTAGTATGATATTAAGGTAAATCTGCAATTGAAGCCACCAGATGCCACTGAATTTCGGAGAGGGTCTACTGCATTACTATTTACTCCCAAAGTCAGTCGAGATATGCGGCTGTACTTGGGGACAACTTTTTTTGTGGCACTGCAATCAATGAGGTACGGGCACGCGCGCTCTCTCCCATTGTGAGCGCTGATTAAAGCTGTGAACGGGCTTTCCTTCTCTGCTCCGAAATACTAAGGAAAGTTGTCTCTGTGAAGAAAAAATTAACGATCGTAAAAATATGAATGAAGCAATAGGGGCTTTTAGTAAACCATTACCGTGTTTCGCGCATCGCAACTACGGGAGCCTTTGAGGCATGTTTTTAAGCGTGCGCCCGGCGTGATACCGTGACCGCGGGACACGCGTTTAAAAGCGTACTTCAAAGGCTCCGGTAGTGCGGCGCGCGAAACACGGTAACGGTTCGCTAAAAGTATCTGTTAAATGAATGAAAATAATGAAATGGTTGAAGGATTAAGTGGTAGGATGGAGTTGAAGAAAAATAATATGAAGTGAACGATTGATTGGTTCAATGAATGAATGAATTAATGGGCTCCAAGAGTTAAACGCTGTTCCTGTTTTCGTCGAAATACTACAAAAAAGTCGGATTTCGTAGCGATTTATTCGATTTCGTGCCCAGTGTATACGAACTTTTCTTTGAGAGGCACCTCTGTTTGTTATTTTATGTCGCTGTCCTGTGTTACGATAATTTTGGAAGAGTCTGGGCGCTCCGATACGGAATATTTGTAACCCGTATTGACTAGTTTATTTTAGCTGTAGGTACAATATAGTACTGCGTAAAACCTGGCTGACGTGCCTGGCGCTTAAACTCAAACCGTACAAGAACCCTTTTGGTTCCAGGAAACGTAGATGGTATTTTTTTGAGCAAGTTGAAGTTTGGCTAAAAATTCAGTTTAAATGTGATGGAATGAGACTTACTTGTCCAGTCGTAATTTATGCCTTTCACCCTGGTAAAGGTTTTTTGTTTTGTCTTTTTAAATCGGTCCTTTTTTGCATTTGGTGCCACCACAAGAGGGGTCGATGGGCTCGTTTGCGCCAGAGGGCCGACTGCGTACGCAAGACATACACACACACACGCGCGCGCACTCAAACACACAGACACGCGTACGGAAACACATAGACACACAAGCACACACACACACACACACACACACACACACACACACACACACACACACACACGTGTTTCCCAAGCGGATGCACAAACGGAGAATTGCAAAGAAACGGCAAAGCTAACGGTGCGAAAAAAAAAATCACCTCTAAAAAATTTATAAAAGAAACAATTAAAGACAAGTGAGAAATCCCGCAAGCGACCGCGACGTGCGCAAGAACTCCCGTGGAGAGAGTGAAGGTTAAAGGGGGAAAAGAGAGGGAAAGAGCGCCGTTATGCCCTCCGCGAAAAAATACGACCGTTCCTGCGGAATGTCTCGAGATTGTGGCTTCCTCTCCTTCAGTGCACGTCGCAAGTTGGACCGTCCTCCTTTTGGCAAGGACTCGCCCGTCGACTCTTTTATATGTGTATATGGTATTATTATTTTTAGTAGTATGTTGTTCGTATATCTTTTGATGTATCTTTTTTTTTTTTTAGATGCTACTCTTTCCTGTTGTAATGCCAATCAACGCTCGATATTTATTTATTTTTTTACGGTTTTATTTTAAATTTGTATGTTGCAACTCGGGACCACATGTTACTGATGTACAGTAACCTACCTATTCACGAGAGCTTGATATTTGTAAGCGCATAATGAGTCAATCACAGACCGTTTTCTAAAGTGACGTGACGATTCAACAAACGCGAACATCCCCAGAATCATTCGCCAATTGTGAAAAAAAAGGCAGACTATCTTAGTTGTGCAATTCGAAACAAATAATTGAATGTATAATTGTTAATTGATTAAATAATTAAGTACTGATTCGCCACGGATAGGCTGCAGTGGGTCGACGGTTCCCGAAGTGCAGATAATTATATGACCGTGTTCAATATTGTCACGAATTAAGTATATTGCCTGATAGAAGTTGTGTACGATTTATATACGTAGTCTATATATTAGTTATATGTTTAGAGGAAAACTCGTACGAGACATCTTTCCCTTTTCGATACGGAACAGCTGCCGTAAATTTCCCTTGGGGAAGAGCTTGCCCGTCGCGCGCTGTATTGGGGGGGCTGAACAACTGAGGCCACGTTTGAGGTTTCAAGGGGAGTCAAGATGTCACACCATCGTGTCGGTACTAGAATTAGTACGCCGGCGCAACCGGATATGTTATCTTCGCTTAATCAACATCAAACGAGGACAATCTCCGCGCTATCAGCATCAAACGAGGATGCAGAAAACTGAGCGTGAGGAACGTGCCCCAAATACAAGAGTTGGACGTTGCAAGGTAGATGAGAAGACCCCGAATCTGGAACCTCTAGAACAGTGGTCTTAAATTCAGTTGAGCCTGGGGGCCAGATATCCCACACCGGAAAGGTCGAGTAAGAGGGGGAGGGGGGAGAGGGAGAGCCTGTGAATCTGCCAGTGCCATCTTTAGATTTGATTTCTTTATATGACTACTTTGGGCCCTGACCTAATGTGATAACAAGAATTAATTATTATACCGCCCCGCCAACGTCCTGGCATTTTAATAGAACAAGAGAGCAAGTATGCACTGTCGCTCCCATTTCTCAAATCACTAACGAAGCTTAACGTGTCTCTAAAAAAAAATATTAATTTTGACAGTTGTTGTTTTTATGACAATTTTTATTACGACACTCGAGGAAATACTTGTCTTTTAATGGGAATATTTTTTCGAAGATGAGAATCCCGAGCTCCTAGCTTTATTTTTGGCAGTTACTCCTGCTGATCGAGAGCTCGCGCAACCGAGATGCATCCTTCAACGAATATAGCTCGCGCTTGCAGCTATAGATAGCGCGATTGTTTCATATTACAAAAAGCCGATAAGTAAAAAAGAAAGCGAAACAAAGGGCAAGTGAACACAGATAAGTATAAATTATGTGAATACGTTGAATGAGCAAAGCTACTTTTTCGAGCGAAGATGAATCGACGACATGAGATCAACCATGGAGCATGCCATTTCTAGCGCTCGAGACATGGGAACCGGGACTCGTAGCCGGTTGCCTGCGGGCAGCGTCCCAGCGACTCGTGGGCCGCGTGTTTGAGACCCCAGCTGCTAGAACAACTGAAATCACTGAAATGTTACTTTGTCGGCATACACTCCGCCATAACCAAACGCGACATGATATTGACACGTACACATGCACCAACTTTTTATCCCTATTCCAAACAGTAAAATTTCGTAAATAATATGACCAACAAAGATATCAGAACTTCTATGAATTATATCAGGCGTCGGTAAGAAATAAAGGAAGGTTATGTGACTTATGTTGAATACGAAGCGCAGTTTTATATATTTCATCCAAAGAAAAAAAAAAAGCGGTGCACCAACACGTGTTATTTTACATCCGCTCGGTTCGAAAGCTTAAAATAAACGCAATCGGCTAAACTGAACAGCCTGGAGCATACCGGCTTCTAAATCACGAGTCGAAAGAAGTGTTGAGTTTAAAATAAAAAAAAAGAAAACATTAATCACCACTAACTAGCAGTCCAAAAGGATGTGCTCCCCTTCCCCCCTTTCCATTTTCCTTTCTTAAGCGCCAGGCAAGCGCACAGGGGGGGGGGGGGGGAGCAGTAAAAAAAATAGAACTTAAAAAGAAAACTGTTCTCCTTCAGTACACGTTTAAACGGACCAACGTTGGGGCAGTGGGCTAACAAGCCTTCCGTTTACACACGGTGTAGTTAGCATTACGAAAAAGCAAACAGACAATGTATACATATATGGGGGCAGACAAGACCCTCCCACAACCCAACTATTATTATAGGATGTATATATCGTTTCCACTTCGCTACGCTCCTTGCCTCGTCGAACGGCTGTTGTTTCCTCTAATTTCGGACGGACCGTCCACACCTCTCCCCTTCCTCTTTCCCCGAACCATCCGGAAGATAAACGACAGAACGATTTAAACGTTAAAAAGAAAAACTGAGTGACGCAAAATTAAAAGACTGTGTTTGCCGCCGCGGGCTTGCCCAGGCTTGGAACGAGGCAAATGAAAGAAAGAAGAGGGAAGATCAGGAAGAAAATGAACAGTAATTCTGGCACGCGCGCACACACGCACAAAGAAGTACGATGCCTCAGCCCGAATGAAGGAAGAAAGCGTTAAAAGATAACGGTTCTTCATCATTATCTTTCCATTCCGACTCTTCGCTTTCATTCTTTCCCTTTCTTTCTTTCTTTTTTTTTATCTTCTTACACCCGCTCCCCTACATCGTTCTTTCTTTTCCTTTCTTCGTCGTTCTCTTTCTCATTTTATATATATGTACGTTATGTCCTCGCAGTTATGTAACAGGGCATTACTCTTGTTCCTTCTTTCGCTCTATCGGGTTCTGCATTTCTTGTCTTTTGCCGCCTCCGTGTTTCTTAGGTGCTTTGTTTCTTCGCGTTTAGTCGTTGTCTACCTCCTCCTCTTATACATATATTTATCGTCTCATTTTCTTTCTCTCTTATTCGTTCAAAAGTGGCCTCTCTCCATTCGCGAATAAGCACACTTTCATTTTGCCATCTTGTTCCTCATTTTCCGATTACCAGTCCTCTTCATCACTTCCAATGTCGGGATTGTTGTTTTTGTTGTTTCTTGTGTGGTCTGCGTTACCGTACAACTGGTTAATAGCATCGTTGTTGTCGATCTCGTTGTTTTCATTTGAATTTTGTTTGTTTGTCGTTAATGACGGACGTTTGCTTCCGATCGGTGGTTTAAATCTCCCCTACCAGCATATATATATACATGTGACTGAATTCTTCTAATAGTGTGGCGGCTTGCGCCACCTAGCGCCGGTGTGTTGTTGTTTTTCTTTTGTTTTACGGCGCCTTTTTTCCCCCTCGTTTTATATCCGCCTCACCCACTGTTTCCTCCTTTCCTAGCTCCGTCCCTCTGTTTTGTTTGCTTTAGCCTTCTCGAGTTATTAATTGCCCCGGTGTTTGTTCTTGGAGATGAATCGCACCCCTATACGCTAAGAGCTGTCGAGGTGCTTCCTTGTATTGCCCTTTAATCGCGCCCTCTATCTATCTTCACACGCTCACACCTTGCCAGAATTCTGCCTTTTTCTCTCTCCTCTCTTCTTCTCGTACAATATCTTGCTCTCACGTTCCATGTTTTTCTCCTCCTTGCTTGGTCTCATAATATGGTTATTGCGATATCTAAACAGTGCAAAAGCTTAAAGGGAAGCTAAAAAGGGTCTTGGAAGAAAACGAGTTAGAGGTGATTTCTAGAGCATTTTTATTCCGTGTACCTGAATACCCCGTTCGTTGTGCCCGAAGTTGTAACTAAGTGCGAGAAAACACGAAAATCCTCCGTCCAGTCGCTACGCGTCATAGGCAGATCTCTCGGCCGCCAAGCACGTGTCGCTCGTGTGGACAGCGCGGGCATGCAATTACAAGCTTGCCAGGTGTATATATACCCTCGCACTGACACCAGTCGTGACGTCTTTTTGGGAAAACAGCCAAAGTGCTCGTACATAGCTTTGAGCGGAGAGAGAGAGAGAGAGGGGTGTTGAAAGGAAAGGAAGCCTGGAAGAGCGGAGATTCCGAAAACTCTGTATATGACGTCACGGTACTTTGAAAAAAGTACCGTGCACCAAATTGAGAAATAATTTCGATGTTTGTGATCCTGGAGGCCAAATGAAGACGATGTAAGTTTTTTTTTCTTATTTTCTCAAATAGAAAATTGTTTCAATTTCCGTTGAAAGTAAAGCATTACTTTATTGCAATTGTCACAACTTACCTTTGGCGCTCTTTTTCTTCTTTTTTTTTTCTCTCTCTCTTTCTTTGTCTTTTTTTTTACTACTGGGCGGTTGATAACGAAGGGCCTACCGAATACGTCGTAACACGACTTCACGGCGTCTTGCCGTTTTGTAACGAAGATTTATGCAGCTTTGTTCTCAAAATAAACCCCGCTTGTTCTGTTGTTGTTGTTGTTTTTTGTTTGTTTTTTGGCTCGAATTGTTTGACAGGTTTACGTTCGTTGCCTTTTGTCGCGACAACACGCGGTGAAGAGTTGGACCGTAATTCGATATTCTAAAGCCAAATCTTCCCCTCTACCTTTCGGAGCGCTCAAAGGTCGTAACACCGAACGATTTAATTTGCCTCTTTTATTCACAACCTTCAGAAACGAGAAAATTTAGTTTTGAACGATCAAGGATTACGGAGAATATGTACCGTTTCCCAAAAAAGTAAAGAGAATGATTAGACAAGCAGGAGAGCCTGGAATGGACGCTTTGTGGTTGACTGCATGACGGAGTTATAAAAGGTATATCCTGAACAAACAAGCGGAAAATGTATATTCCACAGAGAAATGAAACAGTCGATTTTTTTCCCACGTTCTCTTCGGGATTGCGAAATGTGAATTCAAGATAAGACGCGTTAGCTGATAATTTCGAGCATTTATGTATGTGTTACATGGGGTCGTCAGTAAAGCATTTATTTTAACGTCGGCTCTTTTTTGCCGTCCACCAAACCTGTAACGATGGAAGCCAACGTATTCCTGCTGGGACTGAATCTATGTTCAAGGTTGTCAGGTGTGCTCTCAGAAACGAAAGAAACAAAGACAATGAAGATTTCATAATCTAATTTGATTTTTCAGATACGTAACTCTCGGTCAGGTGTCGCGGAAAAATGATGGTATTTTTCTTCGAAGAACACGGACAACGAACACGACGCAGCTTTGAGATTTCGAGGCAAAAAAAGGTGACGCGAGGCTCTAGAGATATGAGACGCGGGGCGCTCGCGCGGGCGCCGGAAGTTGGCCTTGCGCGAACTTCCGCCGAAGAGTTGCCCTTCCCATCGGCCGCACTTCCGCTCCGTCGCTTCCGCTTCCGCAAGGCGACCGTTGCGCGGACAGGAGTTTTGATAGTGCGGCTATGCTGTGTCCGCGGTCGAGGGGGGTCGGGGGTCCTTTCGGGGAAGGACTGTGCACGGCGGACGCTGACTCTCTTGCCTTCACGCTTGCAACAGCGATGTGAGGCGGCCGCATCATCCAAGATTCCGGTAGACGAGCGAAAACATAACTCGTAATAACCGCGGCTCAAAGAACAAAAAAAAATGCGTTGGCGCGCATGCGCATAAAGCCGCTTACCTGGTTACGCGAGCGTTCACGTGGAGTTATCAAACTGAGGAAGTGAGACTGCGCTTTTCTTAGCATATATGTGAGCCACGTGGGCAATGGGACCAACCTACCGGTATGACGGCCCGCGCTTGGCTGCCTCGTCGTCATCGCGCGCTCCCGGCGATTTCTCCACGTTGCCCTTTGATTGGCGGGCTCCTCGTATTCTGCTGCGCCAAAGATGCGTTTTCTGAACCCTTTTCAGCAGTATTGAATTTTCTCTCGTATAGACACCTCGTGCCAATTCAGCTCGTTTGGAAGTCGTGTCGAACTTTTTGCGTAATCAGTATACGAGTCGATCGTCGTGCCTTAAAATGGCGTCGTATATCTTATTTTTTTTTTTTTTGGGGGGGGGGGGGAGGGTTTGAGGGACAATTTAAGGAGTGCGCCACGGTTACTCATTGGGGGAGGGGGGAAACTGAAATTGCACGCAATGCTTATTACGTTCAGAGTAGGAATTCAGAACAGGCGCACGGTTGTCTTTCGAGTGGAGCTCTCCGTCTTTTCATTTTTTCCGGGGAAAAAATATATGTAGAAAACAGGAGAAAATCATGGTAATACTCCAGAAACAAACAATGGGAGGTGACTGTCCATCTTTAAAAATCCGAGTCACCAAGAATTAACACATCCAGCCGGACAAAAATGAAGACCACACACACACAGAACCTCTTGTGTATGGCGTCCACTAATTCATCCTTCTATTTTTTTTTCGTTTTTAAAATATAGCATGTTTGTGTTGAATAACAGCGCTGTGCTTGTCCGGTTCCTCCAATCCGCCTTCGCGAATTTCTTTAGCTGCTTCTTTTCGTCAGTGTCATCCTCTTGCTTTCACAACACGATTCAGCAACCAGTCTCCTTCGGAGAGAAAAAAAAATGTCAATCTGCTCAATGAACACGTAAGAACATACGAGATTAGTGCAAACACTTATATGCGCCTTAAATAACTTTCGTAAGTTATCATGTAAGTTTCTTAGACAAATCAGATCGGAAAGTTATCTCTTCCAAATAAAAATTCGGTAAAATCTTTCAACAAAAAAGAAATCAATATTACGCAATTTTCGCTACGCCACGAAACCCTCCTGCCTAGTCTGACTGCGCACTTCCTGGACTAAAAAAATATAAAAATATATATATTTTGCTGTTTGAAATATATTTTCTCGAAGAATTTAGACGGACAACGCATTGTTCCCTGTCCGACGCCGCACCCCGCCCCACACAATCGCGTTCTCTCTCTCTCTCTCTCTCTCTCTCCTCACAGCAAGAGAAACGACAATAATAACCGGAGGCTAAAAGTCGTCGAAAAGGACGGACTTAGCGAAACCTCCCGCTGCGAAGAGCGCGCACGGCGAGGAGCGAGCCAGCCAACTCGGGCAGTGGCGTGGCGGCGAATCGCTCATTCTTCGCCATTGGAGACAGCTGCGTTTCTGGCGGCGCTTAGCCAAACGCGACCGCGTTAAATGCGTCAGCCCTTTCGGAAACGTCAGGCCCGGTCCGCGCACACGACGAGGCGAGCACACGCACAACAATGGAGCTACACACCGCTGCTCTGGCTGTTCATGCCCTCGCTCCTCGCGTTCGGAGCTGCCTGCGGCTGTGTGTGTGGGGGAGGGAGGCGGGGCATCGGGGATTGGGCACGTGGCCTCTCTTCGGTCCTCCAATCAGGACGATCCGCTTAAGGTCGAGGTAGTAGTGTATAGTTGTCGGCCGGCTGAGGTGGAGTGGGGAAAAAAATACATAACGCAAAAAAGGGGCAGGGTGATGGGGGGAAAGGGAGACACTTTTACACAGACGTTTGCTGATTGTTGTAATGGCTGGTTGTTAGAGCGGCTAGAGTCGGTAAGCGGGTGAAAGGACAGACCGGGGGGAGAAACGAGGTGACCCTCGTACTCTCACCCTTCTTCCCTTTATTTTTTGCTTGTTTGGCTTCTGTATTTGGTTAAAGGGCCAACAGATTTTTTTTTTCATTGGTTTGGGGGAGGGTTAGGAAGGGTTGGGTGATGTTTGGTGAAGCCCAGTTGTCATGGTAACCCGAGGTTAGGGGTGGAGACTTTTGTACTGGGTGTGTCACAGGTTCCGAAAGCGTCGAAATAAAAAACAAAAGCAAAAAACTAACTTTTTTTTGCTAATAATAAACAAAAAGGAGTAAAGATAAAACGTCAACGGAGAGCACCGGACCACAGCTTTGCCATGCTCAATGTGTTTCTCAAGTTCCCTTATATTTTCTGTATTTTATTTGTACGCATTCAACCGGCGACTAACCCCCCCAAATTTTGGGGTGTTCCCTCCCCATTTTGGGGGCGGTAAGAAAAGAAGGGGGTGCCTGCCGCGGTATGGTAGAGGTTCGCTCTTGTGTGGAGAGGGGTTGGTAAATACAAACACGGTCCGAGGGGCGGACAGTGGACTCAAAAGCGGCAGTGGGGCGATTTTGGACGTGTATACACGCTTTTGCGAAGCGTTTTCTTTTTTTTCCCAGCTTTTTTTTTCTTAGTTTTTACCAGTTGTTGGTAAGCGTGTGGCGCGGCGTGCGCCTGCGCGTGCGTGGATTTCGGGGGCTTCCTTGTTGTTCCGTGTACAAATATTAAAAAAAAACTGAAACCCTCCTCTGCGTGACCGTTATGTTTGTGAAAGGCGACGCTTGCTGTCGTTTTTCTTTAAACGTCGCATTTTTGTTGGTTGTTATTTGTTGGAACGCGCGTCCGGCACGCGACAGGCGTGTGACCACACCGGCTACGCAGTTTTCAGCTCAACATTTGTATTCACTTTTTTTTTTCAGTTTTCAATATTTTTTACGTTACTGCCCTCACATTTTTCTTAAAATTATTATTAAGGGGGGGGGGGGGGGGGCTGATATTTCATATTTTTTGTGGTGTGTTCATCTCCAATGAAGCATATATATGTAACCTCAGTCTAAATTTTTTTTTTTGAAAACTCTAGGTGAGGAATTACTTTTGATTTCTGGACCCTATTACACCAACTTTATCATCGCTCTCGTCGATTCAAATAGCGTAAAGCTTATGGGCGATAAAAAGTGACTCATCGTTTTTTTCTTTCGCTTGTTTTATTTCGTTTTTTTTTTTTCCTGCCGAATCCCCCATCAGGTTAGTTTACCGAGCTCGAAAGAAAATGAGAGCAGCATCAAAGGGATTAGTGTTACATGATAACCTGCTGGCGTTTGTCCGGTTTCGGATCGTTCCTACCGAATTCTTTCGTAACTTAGCAAACATCTACATTACACGTATATACTCCCTAAAGTGAGTATGTATTACTCCCCTGAAGGAGTATAAACCTGCGTAACTCCCTAAAGTGAGCGGTACGAACTGAGCAAATACATGGAACATATTTTTGAGCACGGCGGCGTGTTTCGGTGGCACCAGAACGCTATGTTGCGTATTTCGCCTAAAAAAATGCGCAAAGAAAAAAAAACAGTTGCTATATTTAGCTATCAATGGTTATAATGATCATAATCAACTCGTCTAGTAGAGTCTAAAACAAAATTCCAAACAAACTGATTCAATCGTTTTCTATAATCTATGCAAACAGTACTCATGTGCACAACAATCAAACAAGCTGCGAACTGCAGGCGCTGGGCGCACGGCACTCCAGGCGCAGATTAGTCTCGAAACAGGATTCAAATCTCGCGTTAACCACGTTAACCGCGATTGTTTACCGCGGTGTCAACCCGTTGTCTTCGTCCTTCGATGGCCAAGTATCTGGAAGCCAAGGAACCTTCGAAAACCAATGCATAGAACCGAGCGTTGAGCCCCTGTGCAAAGAAACCCACGAAGATGAAATGTGCAAACACGTCTTTACGAAGACCGCCCTTCAGCTACATCTTCACCGACAAGCTCAAGCAACAAGATAAACGACGACAAGGCTTCACGTGAACTTCGTAAGCGCGCCGCGCAACGAACAACCCAACTTGCGGTGAGGTGGCACAACTTTGTTTTCGCGTTCGGGAAAGCGCGCGATAAGCTAAACTTTCGTCGCGCGCACAACAAGGAAAGCAAAACAAAAGAGTGTCCGAAAAGCCTCCAAACCCCGCCCCGGGACACCATATCGCACATGGAACCACAATCACAGGTAAACACGCCGTGCGCGCGAGCGCGCTCGAGCGAAAACGAGAAAGTCCAAAGATGGCGTCGCCCTGCGGGAAAGCGACTCCCTAATTGGGAGCCACGCGCGCTTGCGTGCGCGCACCCTACCCTCCCTTCTGCGGAGGAACTCCGAAACCCGCCCCGCGAAGCTTGCTTGCTGCCGGCTGTTTGTGTTTACAATCAATCCTTTCGAAGCCCCGAGGCCTGTAAACAGTTTGCAGCGATCCTTATAGTAAGTCCGCGACACCGAGTCTTTGATAATTAATCTTCATTGGAAAGTCAAACGGCGGTCCGGAGCATCTTGAGAGGCTCATCGCTTCCCCGCGCCATCTGTCGATCATGAAGCGCGGTGCGCGCGCGTGCGGTCGCAGTGTCGCGCGTCACGGTTGAATTCTTCCGAACCTCGTACCGATCCAAGCGCGTGTGTGTGTGAGAGAAAAAGGGGGGGGGTATGTGCCTCTACGGTTCTTTTGGCAACGGGCCTTGTGTTCATTGTCTTTGTTTTATTACGCGCGACAGAGTTTTCGAACTCGGGTGCTGTTCGTGCATCAGCCCCGGGTCGAATATCGGCGGGTCGAAGTATTCTCGGAGTGCGGGGGGAGGGAGGGGGGGGGTTGTTGTTCAGGTGTGCGGATGATGCTGGCTTACTGCATGTGAAGAAAAGGGGAGTTTGTGTCGTCGCCGAACTTTTCGGGAAATTTCGATCTTTGTAAAGAGCTCTGACTTGGGAGAGGAACGCCCGCGTGCAAGCTTCCCCCGAAGTTGCGACGTTGCTCTTTGCTTTTGGTTAGCAGAGTTACTTGAGGGAATTCCTTCGAATTTTCGGGGGTGTCGCGAGGTACTGAGGCCTAATCGTGTCACGTCGACTTTTTATGGTGGCGCGAAAAGGCGCGAAGGTGGGTTTAGTATACGCTCAATGCTCCCACCGTTGCTGACAGTTGACAGGCTGACGGGACGGTGGGAACTGTACTCGCCCGCCGGACCAGTCAACCGCCTTCCTTTTATCACCTTGGCAGGCTCTCTACGCGTGGGTAGGGGCGGGAGCGTGATCACGTGGTGAAACATAGACTTATGACTGGTCCAACGAGCACGTAGCTTTCATCGCACTGTAAACTTAGACGGAGCATAGGTGTTACGTGCGTGTCCCTGGTATTCGAGTTTGTTCGTTCAATCACTCAACCTAACTCACTCTCTCCATAGCTGACTCACCCCTTAGTCGTAGAATCCTACTCAACCCCTCACTCTTCAATCAAGAACCAATCTGCTATCTTAATAAAATACACGCAAATTTTACAAACTCAAAAGAAAGAAAATGTGCCTGGTCACACGGGAAGAACGCTTCAAAGCAGAGACATCGTGCGCTCGTGCTTGTGGCATTGATTGCAGTCTCAACTTAAAGGGATACTCCGGCCGTTCTTTAAGCTACCCAAACAAATTGCATTTTCTGAATATCCGGGCTTTAGTCTTCACGGTATGCTATAGCATTGTTTCGAAATTCAAAATAGCAATTCAGAAAACTGTAAATGAAGATGATGCAGAAACCAACACTCAAATTTCCGCGCGTCTCCAGAGGTGTGACGTCACAAACAGTGCAGACTTTCTGATCGCGCAGGTAATCTTGAACAAAGCATGGCGAGCGTTGTTTTTTCGTGATTCTCAGTGAATAAGCTTCCAAACATTATTTTCCCACGATTGAACGTCTTGTAATCAGTAGGAAACGTGGTTTAAGCGCGAGACACATGTACGACGAAACCGTCCGATCCGACGTGCGGGACATTGCCGGAATGACGCTTGAGGGGAGAGGGTTTTCGTAGCACCGGAGAGCGTTGAAAACCCTCGCCTCCGACCGTCGTATCGCCTGATCGGATGTCGGATCGGACGGTTTCGTCGTACATGTGTTTCGCGCTTTACTGCCTACTTTGTACCATTCGTGCCGTCACACTTCAGTGTTGCCAGTGGAAGCTCTCGGTTTGAGAAACACGATGAGAACAAAATTCGAAAATTCAGTAACTTCGCGCATTTCTTTTATTTTCGCACAATGCTTGGGAGCTGGTGCAGCCGTGTCTATCGGTGTGGTGAGCCAATCTTGAGGCAAAGCAGCGGCCATAAAAAAGACCGCTTTAAGGTTGGACGGATTAGGGGGAACCGGTGCCCGAGTGTGTGAACGCAAACCTTAACTCGGAGCACGTGGAGCCAAAGGTCGCGCCGCAGAACCCATCGATCTCCTGGTTCCAGACCTCACCCTGCCCGTTTCGATGGCGATGAGCATCACACCATTGTGCGGTCGTGCATCGCTATACTGCATAATGCACATCTGACTCTGACGTCACGTCTTTGCGTTGGTACCAACGTTACTAGATTTCCTCAGTTGTGGAACTCCCGTGGAAGGGGGTACTCCACTCTCCCTCCTCACTCACTTCAGTCCGCCTCCCGTCGTTTGAAGCGCCATCTAGATTTTCTTTTTACGAACTGTGTGTTCTACCAGAGTACGGTGGATGGACGCTGTGTTTCGAAACGTACGTATTCCATAGAACACATGGCAGTTACCATTGCAGCCGTAGGTCGCGTCGAACGACGGGAGGCGAGTCGTGGTGATTGAGGGGGTGTATTGCTCGTGCATGCAGCGTCTATGAGCAGTTCCGTAACTGAGCTAATCTAGTAAGCGTTGGGTGGTACTGCTGTCTGCCCGGCGCATGCTCTTCTGCACACGCGCAATGCCCACACTGGTACAGGCTGACGCGGACTAGCTTGAGTGTCGTCACCCTACGGACCCCGGACTAGTACATGACGACGTACTGCATTGGCAAAATGATTCATCTATACACGGAAAGACGAACTTCTCGCTGCCCAAACGTATACATAGAACGTACAACTACTTCTTTTTTTTTCCTCTCCGTGTAGCCCGCGCGCTGGGCGGCGATGTTGTATAAACACTGAAACGGTATATGCGCATAGCCTTCCGCGGAAAAGTGTCCAGCGCGCCTGGCAAAACCGGCGCCCTTGCGACTTCCCATTGCTCGGCGTATCTGCTCCCTCGGGGCGGATGCGGTCTCACGGAGCCCGAGGAACCACCTGCATCCGTTGGTCCAGATAATCGACGCCACATCCGGACTAGCCCCCAGCGCGCCTGGATAGTGTACAGATCCCGCCAGAGAGGAGCTCTTCGATACATACTGTGTACCAACTCGGAAGACCTAAAGCCGCTATATGCCCACCACTCATACATTACACGAAAGACACGCGTGTTAACTGCACACATGAGGACAACATTATGTGCAGGACAACGCCTTTAACCATGTTCGTAGCATGTCTGCTTCGCACATGCCCATATGTTTCGAACATCTCTGCGGACGGTCTTTTCGTATGGCCAATGTGACAGGGGCGCGCCATATACGAGGAAAAGAAAACACGCTCAGACATGTGTCTGCACACCCTAATTGGCCGGCAGGTCAAACACACCGTTTCGAAAGTCACGTGCTCATTGTTAAAGGTGTGAAACTCTGCACAATGATGGAATAAGCGACAGCACAGAGTGTGAGACTCTAAAACTACATAAGCTAGAAATAAAGTATCATCAGTACGAGTTTCTTAGCATCGCAACAATGACGGTGTCCTTTGTGTCCGCCATTGTGCACGGATTCCACAGTTCCGACAGAGGGCGCACTTTCGAAAGGGGTGTAATAATTAGGGTGTGATTCGATGCTGAAGTCGGGTACCGTGCCGTTCGCGAGTTCGCAGCCTTCCGCGAATCCAGGTGAAGCAAGCTAGCCGAATACCACAACTCGCGAAAGGGGCGGGGGCCTGTACCTGAAGTGATTCACGCGGATGGAGATGCAATTATACGGTCATGTAATTGCTAGCTGCGGGGCATTCTTCGCTTCGGTCTCGCCCGAAGTTGCATATAGTACTACGAATATCTAAACGAGGTAAACACCTTCGACGAGATCTGTCTGGTTGGTGCAGTGCGGACCCAAGAAGGCGCCGTAGCACAGTCAGCGCCACGAGCGCGTGCAGGGACACGCTCTTTCACGTGCTTCAGAACAAACAAATATAAAAGAAGAATTGGAAACAAAATGGCCAGAGTGTCATCACCCACAAGCAAAGCGCACATGAATGGCACCCTAAGGTAAACACCTTCGACAGAGATCTGTCTGGTTGGGTGAAATGATTGAATTAAAGAAAATTCTCCGACCACAAAACCGTAAAAAGAAGTCCCGACGTTTCGAAGCCTACTTGGCTCCTCCTTCGGTTATGGCGATAGGTCGTATATATGAGGCAGTCAGAGCTTCAACCTCTTCGTCTTTGTAAATGAGAAAACATTATTTCTTCTTTGTAAGTAGGCGGTGTTTTGGTCACTTTACTTGTAACGTGACGTAGACCTTGAGCGTACAAAGACGGTAAGGCGCTAAGGATGAGCCCCGTCCATCTATAGTTCTTCATGCATTTATTCGAGCTCCAGAGGAACGCAGAACTAAGGCAATTATACTCCTTGTCTTTTTGTTTTGTTTTTCAGAGCGAATGTGTTTTTGAGTGCTAACGTAATGTACCTTCCTTTTGTTTTCAATATATTTCGACGAACAGTTTTTTTTCGCAAATGAAAAAAAAAGCATAACAACTGTCAGCCACTGCCAAAAACCGTAGCCGAAACTAGCAATCTGGGCGAAAGATGTAAGGGAGGTCAAATGTGACGAAGTCATAATCTTGGTGTTTCCGCACTTTCCCTCTACACACATATTGCCGCCAGTGTACGATCAGTTCCATTTCCCTTAATCGATTTCAGTGGCACGGGATCGCATGTCTGGTGGGGTCACAACTCGATCAGCGCTGTCACAAGATACCTCTGTCACTTGTCGCGCTGAAAATGCGAAACTCGCTTCAGTGTTCTTTTAATGCGTACGCGCCTGTCTTGGCGGGGTGCCATCGGGGCGTTTTGTAACACGATGCTTTCGTTTCTCTCGTCCCGAGTACGCGAAAGAACGTCTCCCCGCAGGAATCACTCAGAACTTAAGTGCCTAGACACCGCGAGTCTGCCAGATATTTTTTTTGCGACATTTTTCACGTAATGGATGGGACATTGTATTCCTAGGGGTCGTTAACAGGCATCACGTAGTGGTAATACACGACCTCACGCCGCAATGACGCTCATTCAGATGTAAACGGACCCCGGGCCTGGGAAACGAACTTGCGGCACGAGTATTTTTAAGCTTTGACCGATATTTTGTGGCAATTTTTCTCATCCACTGTTTATTTATAATAATAAATTTATTTCTCCATCACATCAATGATGGAAGGAGACCGACGAAAAAAGCTGCATAAATGCAGCTTGACGAGTCCTCGGCCCCCTCCCTGCAGTCAGCAGCAGTGGCAGCTCACAAAGAACACAAAGTAAAAAAGTAAAAAGAAAGAATGATACAAGCTCAGTTAACAAAAATTGCGAAATGTATCAGGCGGACAATTCAAAATATGACATTCCAGAAAGGAGCAAATTCAACTCTAACAATTCAATAAAAAATTATGATTATCACAGCAAAGTACGCATATTCAGAGATATAGAGAGCATGATTAAGAACTGTTATATAAATTGTGATTTCTTGTAGCTTGCCCAAGATAGGTTGCCCTAGTGGCTCTAGGCATCCTATGGCGTGCCAGCTTAGTCGGGCGTTGCATGCTCTCGAGAAGAGAGCAACGAAGGACGGCGCCGCCACCATTGTCCCAGCAGAGCTCGTGTGTCTAGATTTCAGAGTAATTCCAACTATACTGGATCGGGGTCAGGTGGTTTGTGGGCCGGGTGTGCGATACAAAGTGGGAGGAGAAAGCGAAAGCGTGGATCGTCTGCAAACCTCTCCAAGATTTACTCTGCTCCTCTGACCGCTATCCTTCTCGCCAGGCTGCAGCCCGCGCATGCGCATTAAGAACCTAAGTGCACAGGAGGGACAGGAGGCGTCCGCCATTTTATAGCAAAACTCTTCATGGTTAGACCTGATCTCTCTCTTAAATCTAGGGTGTCCAGCCAGAACGATAAAACAAGAAACGCTGCTCACATTTTGAGTAAGAATCTTTAAATGTACTCTGTTTTACAGCACTTTTTTTACATTTGGGAATTATTATCATGATGTATAATATATGCTCCATTTCAGCCTAACTTGACAAACGTCGAGTTCGTCTGCTTCTTTTGCAGGGGTTGCGGTGACGTCAGAAAGACGCCGAGCTCTGATTGGCTCTGATGGAAGGATAGTGGGTAGACGTTCAAGGCAGCTTGCTTCGAGGTCCACCCACTACCGTTTAATTAGAGCCAATCAGAGCGCGGCGTCTTTCTTACGCCACTACAGCCCCTGCAACAACAGAAAAACAGACGAACTTACGCTCAGCAAACGGCCATAGTGAGCCAACAGGAGCCACAAAACGAGGCACGTGTCAACGTACCGTCGGCTTCCCCTCCATCCGTGGACAGCTGTCACGTGATTTCGCTCTCTCCCCCTGATTGGCTCACGGGGGGCCGTAGCGTTCGCCCTTTGCCAAGTCATATGGTACATCCAAGCATTGACTACCAGGTGTTTCGGTACCCGTGACGACTTCGCAACCAGAATATTGCTCTTTTTTTTTTTAACGACAAGTGTAATGGCGTTTGTGTGTGTGTGAAAAGCACACGGTAGAAGCTTGGGGTCATCGTGTTCTTAAACCAGTATCGTCAACGTCGACAGTAACACATTGTTCTTATTTTCGTCGCTGGAAGAATTATTTCTTCTAAAGCGTTTGGACAATTTTGTAAGTTTCGTACAGTGACGTTTTTGATCGTTTACGTCTCCAATGCCCAAGAACGCGTTTGTAGGCACGCAAAACCAAAACAAAACATTGCTCATGTCGCAAAAAAAAAAAATAAAACTTGTTACGAACGACATTAGGGGTTTTTGAGAATGCGCACGGTAATTTTATGTTGGTCACTAACAATATAAGAATGGCAGGGTGTCTCTTTCGGATGCCTGGCTTCTAGCAGGCGCTCGTCGCATTCAGTTGTCCCTTGGCTGCCCATGCACGCTAGAAAACGCCGAGGTTACATCGATATTGATATTTCAATCAATCAATCAATACTTTATTTCACATCAATAATTGATGTGGGCTGCTAAAACAAAAAGTAAAAAAAAGGAAATATATATCATATCATGAGAAGGTTCCTGCAGGCTTTACAATTTGGGCTTCGGCTTCCGCGTTAGTGGGTGAGAATGTACGTGTGCATCCCACGTGGGAAAACACGGCGGCTTCGTTTCAGACGTAAACTGGCTTAGCGCTTCTCCGGCTCTCTCGACTTCCGACCCAGCCGACCGAGCTGCGGTCGAAGTCCAGTCGGCCGCTGGGCAGCCAGCCGGGAGCCCGCGAGCCGCGGCCGGGAAATTCCCGGATGTTCAAAGGGCGGCTTTGAAATCCGAGACAGTATACACGTTCTTTGCTCTCTCTCTCTCTCTCTCTCTCGCTCTCTCTCTTTCGGCCTTTCTCGTTCTGAGACGGACTTCGACGCTTGCAGCAGACCGACCGTCCGCTCGCTCTCCAGCGCAGGACAAAGCGCAAAGAACGGACGGATGTTGCTGCCGACAAAAGCAGCCTGCTGAGAGCGATTGAGTTCAGAGTCAGTTTCCTACTGGAAAAAATAAAAGTGCCCGCAAGTTTAGGTTCTTCCAATACAAGCCACAAGCAGGCCATTGCGGTGTGCAGAGATGCCCTCAGCATAATAGTGAGCCGTGATGCAGTCTGATGATGAAAGCGTCATAATAACACTGACTCATTGGTAACAATATTTCTTCTAATTCCGTGGGAACGTAACGAAACACATCATCTACGTCAATTCGCACCAGAAGTGTAGGATATTGTTCTTGCGTTCACAGAAAAGGAAGGTGGCAAGAGTAGCGTAGCGTTAATGTATGTATATCTCTCTCGTCCGCTCGAACTGTTTACAAGAAATGTCAGACCTATGTGAAAGTGAGGGGGAAGGGAAAGGCCAATACTCCCCCCCCCCTCCCCCTCACACCGCCTTCCCCAACCACCTTCCTGTTCCGACGTCAATGGATCTTCCTCTGATCAGTTCGAGCAATGAGGAATCAATATTCAAACAGTTTTCGGTCGGAGTAAATCACGGTGCAGTACACATTCTGGGCTGGTAGGTCATAGACTCACCATATACCGAACGGCTCAATTTTCTTTCAGCTTGCACTCGATTTAGAATTCCGGAAGTAATTGGCTGCGCCTAGCGCTCTGTTCCGCTTCACCTTATACCAAGGACCGCGGAGCACGTTATACGAGCCATCGTAGCCAATCTAAGGCCGTTTTGAGCGTCACGTGACTTTCGGGAGGTGAGCAACGACTCGCGGAGCGCCTGCTCACGTGGTACATTCACAACGCTGGATTCAAGCAGGTGGCTCTGTACGCCTGCTGCGGTCCATCGCCTGCAAGGTTTGTGTTTCGGAGTCCGCACGCACCACAACGGACCTTCGCCGCTTCGGGACAAAACGCAATCTGTAATTGTGAAGCTTTTGTGTGTCTGTGTGTCTGTGTTTTTTTTTTTAAGTGTCTTACGGGTTTACGTTGTCACTAGGGTCTCACAGTCTCGTGATTTGCTTTCGTAATTTCGTGAGAGCCCGGAATATTTGGGAACCTGAGCACTAGCTCTTGCTGAACCGCACGTCGCAAATGCGGATTTTCGAATATGGCTAATGCAGGCAACCTGTCACGAGCCATCCGTTAACAAAGTACAGCAATGAGGAGGTCGTGATTATCACGGCTCACAAAACAGAGCAATAAGCGCACAAAGAGAAAACGTAATTTAATAATTATTAATAGTAATGTTAAAAGAAATTGGCAGTGACGTTTGTCTCCGAAGTCCTATGGGATGCGTGAAATGCAGTGTTGAATGGAGCGACATCGTTTAAATTTGTTTCGAAGACATTACGCGTCACAAGACGTTATGGTGTCAAGTTGTGAAGTCGCGTTGTCGTCACATTAGCCTGACGTCACGCAACGTGGTCACGGGACCTGAAATCACGTGACGCTCATGTCACGTGACCTAAGGTTGCTTTGCGACTTGCCAGTTCCGGCGTCAGAATCTGGGTCACTGATGTGACAACAGGTAAAAACGTCGAAAGTCAGACCTCCGCCAGTAATGAGATGACACGTTTTAACATGAACGCGTGCGCACACTTTATAATACACGTCGCTACAACTGCTAGGACCTGAGAGCTGAGACCATGAAACAGAATGTCCAAGCAGACAAAAACCTTTGAACGGAACATAAATGTCGAACGACTCAAAATGTCCAACCAGGTCAAAACATCCAACGAAACAAAAAGGTCTATCGAGTCAGAATGCCGGCCATTCAGCACGACTCAGAAATGTCGATCGAGACGACACGTCCAGTAATGGACCTTTCGACCTGTCGGGTGGTTTGTCTCGTTGGACATTCTGATCGGCAGTGCCCCCGTCACGGGCCTAACGCGAGATGGGTGGGGGAGGTCAGCGCCCGCTCGGCAACGGTACGCGGGACGCGGGTTCGCGTCACCGCTGGTGGTGCCTGCCCCCTCCGACGGCACAAAATAGGGGTCCTGTCGCGGCCGTCGGGGCTGCAGCAAGAAGAAGGGAGAGGGGCACAGCGAAGACACCCGATCCAAGGGCAAGGCTCGGTCGAGCCGGCGGCGGCCTGCGCGGGCCGGGGCTAAGGCGGGAGGCCCCCGGACGTCCAAATGTGGACCTCGGCCTGGCTTAGGACGACGAGGTGGGGGAGACTCGAGGTATTTTTGGGGAGTTGGTGCCGCCGCCGGTCCTCGCAGGACGGACGGCGATGGGGTCGGTGCGGTTGGGGCGACCGTCGTCACCGTCGCCGCCGACCTGCGACGCGGTGGGCCGCGGAGACCGACGCGCAAGGTTGCCGATTCTTGGACCCCTCCACGAATTCGAGAAGCATACTCTCTTCCCTGATTTGTGTTCTTCCTCTTACTCTTTTTTAGTGGAGCGGCCCACTATCAGGATATTTAACTTTTTAATGATTCTCGTATAGTCCATTTCATGAGCTCTTGCGTCCTATTTACGAGACCGCGTATTGACTGTGTGGCAGCGCCCGCGGTCGATGGGTCAATAGGATCAGTGGTCGAGTTGTGTTAAATGGGACCTCAGGTCGGGGAGCACGTGGAGCGACAGCTAGTGCTGCAAATTCAGGTATATTGGGCTCAATGCACACCCTTACCCGTTTCGATCATTAAAATTTCGTATCAGCACGCTGTCGTCGTATCACCACTGCGTGATGCACATTAAGGACTTCAATCTAGCGGTGATACCACACGGACCAAAATTCTCATCTACAGCAGAGAGACATCAGACGCCCTTTGATGCTGATTAACTTCCCGTCCCCTAAACAAGCACACAACACAATTACTTTTGGTGAAGCTGGTGTACGACTTCGAGAACCATTTCCTCGAAACTGGGAAAATTAAAAGGAAAGGACGTGCCCAGTCCAATATCTTTAGGTAAGTATACTTGGAATGGAAAGTGTGCTGGTGGGGTAAAATATAAATAAGGGAAGAACATAAAAAACGAGGACGGACAAGGCCTTATTTATATTTCACTCTTTATAGGTCCTTGCAGTTACAAACGTCGCGCTGATTACTGTAGATGTATTCGGAGCAGCGCAAAACAAACGGGGGCGTACCTCAGCTGAACGGTGGGAATCGTTACATGACGTATATAGCATTCGAAAAGTGTAACCATGGTGTGAGCGGGTTATGCTCAAAGCTACTTGCGCACTCGCGCCAGTAGCTTTGGCAGTGTGGCACGATACGTATGAGACGAGGTGCACCGTCAACGCTCGAACGGAGACGACGTAACTTATCCCGTTGCAGGAGCATGGAGGACGAGGCAGCCACAAACCCCGCTGCAAGCTGAAAAAAAAAAGGATAATAAAAAGCTGAGTAAACCAGAAGACCACAAGAAGTTTCCGCTCTCACGCAACTTCGGCGAGAGCGAAGAGGCGATGAGAAGGGTGAGGGAGGATAAAAGGAGGAGGAGGAGGAAGGTCTAGCGACGAAGAAGGTTCTGGATGGCGCACACACACGACGAGGGCCCGAGCCCTCGGAATCCTACCCTCTGGTGACCCTCGCAACCGTCAAGACACACACACACGCACACGCACACTCGGGGTCAAGAGGTCGAGCGGGCCCAGCCGCCGCACCGTAGAGAGAGAGGAGGGGGTCGAGAAAAAGGAGAGAGGGGAATGCGAAAGATCCAACGCCGGAAATCAGATCCCCACGGAGTCCTCCTCTAGCCGCGGTCTGCGCGTGGTTGCAGGGGGTCTGGCTGGCTGGCCGAAGAGTTTTTGCTGGCCCCTTCAGAAGAGATAAAAGAAACATAACGGAGAGTGCGGTGGTGGCGGTGGGGGTGGAGAGGGGAAGGGGGTGCAGGGGCAGGGGGCAGGGGGCAGTGGCAGTCAGGCCATTGCAGAATGGCTGGAGAAGAAAGGGAAAAGGAAGAGACCACGGTTTTTGCTGCTGCTGTTGCTGCTGCATCTCCGCCATCTTGTGTCTGGTTACATGACGTATATAGCTCTGTGCGTGGACGTACTTTGGTTGACTTGGAGGGTGTACCCCTTTCCCCCTCTTTTCTCGATAAAACGGTGCCTTTTATCGCGCGAGCTTGCACCGTGCGTCAGCGTGAAACTGCCGCCGTCGGCCGTGGCTTCGCGAGGGAACAAAGGTCGGGATTGAGCAATTATTTTTGGGGTGAACTCGCGCCTTGTGTTGAGAGAGCCTGCGTGTACACCGTCGCAAACTTTTAAAAAGCAGAGTTTTTTTGTTTTTGTGACAGTGTTTTTTATTCTTGGTAATTTGTCGATTTGTTTGTCGGTGCATTTCCCCGCTAAATTTAGCGGACCAAAATTGACCACGTGACTTCAGGGAATCATGTGACACAATGACTTGACACCGTGGCTTCACGTCACCATGTCGTGTGACCTCAGGTCGCATGACACTCTGACCACACGTCACGCGACCACGTTCTGTGACCCCCGCTCCCGTGACACCATCATGTCATGTTATCACGCCATGTGGTAACATGACATGTGACCGCAGCTCCCGTAACACCATCACGTCACGTGAAAATGTCATGAGACTTCACGTCACGTGACGTCACGTCTCGTGACAACGTCCTTTGACCTCATGTCAAGTGACGTCGATTTGCACGCTGAATGTAGCCGGGAAATGAATCGATAATCTATTCCTCTTTACTCCCCGAAACAGCTGTTTGATGTCTCGTAAACAAATTTTAAAGGTCGTTCCTTAAATATTTCATTCTATGCATAATAAAACTTTAAAAAAAGAAATATATTTTTTTTCTTTTTTGGGGTTTGGGCTTGTTGACGTGCGTAAATATCTTGCGCACGTTTTTGCTTGCCTTTTAATTTTAATTCAATTCCTTCACACTTTGGAGAGGTAGACTGGCTTCCGTTATGAGGATTAGTTCAACTCCATACCCTTTGGCGACCACTTTTATGCCCCCCCCCTCCCCCTGTGCTACTTATACGAACTCGGCTGCTGACATAGCTAGCTAGCCTCCGCTTCAACAACAGGAGCTTCTGTCCGGGATTTGATAACGAGACGTGCCTTAGCCCCAGTATGTTCTCAAACTGCTTTAAAAAAATAAGAAGAACATCGAGACGGTATCTGGGTTTTGGGGAAGGGAGCGGGGGGGTCAAGCGTGCAGAAAAACGAGAGCTAAATAGCTCAAACAAAATCGCCACGTAGAAATAAAAAGAAAAAAAAAGATGCTTGCTCGGCCGGGTGAGATATATCGGCGTCCCAAGTGGGCACGCGCTGGAGACTACACCCAAAAGCGGAGATGGCCACTAATGAATAATTCAGAAACTTCCGCGGCCGTACGCTGGTCCGCCGCCGGCCGAGGTGGTGAGCGTGACTAAAACATGCCCCCTGGTTTCGGGAAAGAAGCGGGGCGATATGGACACCGCGTTGATCTCGTCTTGACTCCTCGACGCAACATGGCTCCTTTTCCTGTCTCGTTTCGCGCCCATCCGTTCTTCGTTTAATTTTTTTTTTTTTTTTTTACGTTTCTTTTCGAGGCGCGGGTATAAAGTCACCGAAACCGTCGCTGGGCCGAAGGTCATTCCAGCTGTCGGAGTTGTGATTTCGTCATATCCCCTTCTACACTGTTCTAAGGTCACGCGACGATCGTAAGTCTTACTGCACAATTGCTATGGTGCCCGGAAAGCGTCCTTAGTCAGTTTTAGTGGACTGTACACTAAAGCTTTACGTACGCAAGAAAATTGCGGGTCGGGAGTGCTCATGCGCAGAACGCAAAGGGCTATAGCGTACGCACGCAACGCTGGAGATTTTGCGTTGCGGGCTAGCGGGCTTTACGGGAAGATCTCGAGAGATCTCGAACCCAGCGAGAGCGCCAGTTTCAAGATGGCGGTTACCTCGACTGGCGCAGCAAGGGCGACGACGTCGACGTGGTGTTCGCAGGGTTCAGTGTTAACGTGAAATTGCGTGGTGTTCAGCTCGGCAATTCTTTCCGGGACCTACAGCGGTCGAGTCAGATCGCCGTGCAGCCGAAGGAGTGCATAGTGAAAATGTTCACCGCTCGCAATGTGCGTGAATGCTGCGATCTGCTCAACGCTAAGCCCCTTCGTGCAGTTCATCGCCGACGGACAAACGACTCTTCGAGGAATCGCGCAATTGTCGCTATGCACTGGACATCAGTAAACCATAGATTTCTTCCCGCGACGGCACTGACAAAAGGTGCCGTTTCCACGGGACGATTGACGGAAGCTCCGGGATCGAATTTGGCTACGCTCACGCGTACTCGTGGCCTCCATATCCCGGAGAAAAGCGCGCTTGACCGGGCAGCTGCGGCTTGGTTTAACCTGAAATAAACTTGTTGGAAACGTTTTAATTTTCAATATTTCTTTCGAGGAACATGGTGGCGTTCTAAGAACGCGGAATTGTACGGCTCTTGCAAATTTAACCAAGATCTGGCGAGGTTTTTACTCGGATAACGTAGCGCACAACTGAAATCGGTCCGAGCGGGTCGTTTTTAGCGTACGCTATACTATTGCGTACAGGAGCCAGCAACGCTATACTAAAACTGTCTTCTGACTGGTGTGTTTAGCGGCCTATATGGGTAGAAACTGGGGGAGATGGGGAGGTGAGAGTGCCGAGCACTGACTAGAACTACGCTGCACAAAGTTCGAACGCCAGCTACGACGATGAAACGGGCTTTGGGGGTGACCGAAAAGAGTTGACTGTGTTTGCCTGTCCGCCCCTAAGCATGATTTCACCGCTCGAGGGCAAACCTTTCGAAAGGGTCTATCGGAGTCCAGACTCCGACGGTACGCACGAAGAACTTAACTATACGCTAATAGTTTCGTCGAAGAGGACGTTCCCTTTGAAGCCAGAACTCGCGGCGTTGATTTGAGTGGAATTTTCTTAATTCGTCACAGGGAATGTGAAGATGTTATCCTCGAGAAATATTTTTCGTGGAGTGTTTAGGTCACGCGAACGCCTTCGTGTATAAGAACAAAAGCCTACGAAGTGAGGTGATTAGCAGCGTGACAAAGTTCTCCGTATTGCTACGGGTATTTTCTGACATCTGTAACGCGATCACGCATTGCCTGTAGCTGGACAACCCAGAAGTGTATGTATGCTACCGAGTTTGGGACTGTCCAAGAATCAGCGGAGATCTTTGAGTTTACACATTTTTTCTACGCAAAAAACTCACACACACAAAACAACAAAAAAAACTTCTCTGTTTGCTTGGAACTGTGCGAGAAGCAGAGATAACGTGGGTTGAAGGATATTCAACGACACCTTGACAAGGCCGTGACAACAACCACGATCCTTTTTTTGCTTTGTCGTCTCGCCCAGAGGTTTGTCCTCTGCTCGACAGCCGAGCGGCGAGAGCCGGTCCAAGGTGGATTCCAGCTTTAAAAGTCCTCACACGCCCTGAGACAATAGCGACGCGTAAACAGCGGAACATCGCGTCCCCATTGATATACGTCACCGACGTCCGCCGTCGGTCCATTGTTCGTCCGACGGCGTGGACAAGGCACGCAGCTGGGCGGGCGGCGGGGGACGCTACGCGCCAGACAGACAAAGGCGTGACAGCGTCCCGTGTGAATGACGGCACGAGGCGTGCTCTCTCGATGACGTCGCAGTTGGTCAGGCGACGAGAAGTTCACTGGCTGCAGTTTGACCTTACCACCTTCTCATATACCTCGTGGGTAACGCTCTTTTTAAATGGGCTGCGGTGTTGCTCAGATGAAGCTGCGAAATGTCCTTATTAGCAGTAGCAGAAGCGCGCCTGGATCACTTCACAATGTGCCATCCTACAGAAAGCATGTATTCGTTTGATCAAACGGCATGAAGTCTATAGCGAGCGTTGCTCTTGCGATGACATCACAGTTGGTCAGGTGGCAAAAAGTCTGGCGACTGTTCTTCGTATGTACGACGACCTAACCACCGAGTCCTCATGTTTCGTGGATATAATGAGAGAGAGGTCTGCTCAACACCGCCGAAGACATGGGCGTACCAACCGGGGGGGGCAAGGGGGCGCTTGCACTCCCAGTTCTCAGAGTGGGGGGGCAAAGCATGTGTTTGCCCCCCCCCCCTGAAACAGCCACCACTGGGCAGGGCAACACTGGCCGGCGGCGCCCAAGGGATACCAAGGGCACCGCTCCCCGGCCCTGGGGGGGGGGGGGTCTGGTTGGTTCCCCCACTCAAAAACAAGTTGGTACGCCACTGGCCGAAGATCTCTCTCGGAACGGAATGAGGCGTTGCTCACTGGAGGCTGCGAAACATATCCGTCTTAGCACTGGAATTGGATGAATGTCTGGCAGCTTCATCTGAACAACATCGCACATCGTTCAAAGAGAGGCGTAATATACAACAATTTTCAGCCTTTCTACTCTGGTGAAGAAGGAAGGGCAGGGGAGCTGTAGCTTCTGTTCTCGGCGGTGGCTTTCCAGGTGAGCGATTCGCTCTTCTTTCGCAAGGAATCTGAAGCGCTCGACGCAGTGGAACTTGAGGCGATAGCGGCCTCGCGGCGGTTCCAGAACCATTCGCGCTGTTGCGCACAATGCCGCTCCTTCTAAGAGCGACGGCAGCAACCAGTTGTCTGGTTGCCGAGGCTGGAAAGGTTGCTGCAATCGATCTATGAGCGACGGCGGCGAACATGACAACTGGCAAACACAACACTCTGGACAGCTACTGCCATCTGTGAGCGACGGCGGCAACCAGAGTGTTGTGTCGACCACTGATGTCGACATTTGTTTGGTACCGGACACGATCCTGGGGAAACGAGACCTTAACAGCTCCGCTGTAAAAAATAAAAAAAAAAGCTCTGTGGTTAGGTTATGCATTAGACAACCGTAGCTCTACTTTCTGTAGTGTGATAAACTGATATACATGGTTCTTGCACTCTGGCCAACTGACGCATTCTTCTTGCAGCCTCCAACTGGTGCATATCTTGCAGTCTGACCAACTGATGCACGCTTCTTGCAGTCTGACCAGATGCATGCATCTTGCAGTCTGACCAACAGATGCAAGCTTATTGCAGTCTGACCAATTGATACATACTTCTTTGAAGTCTGACCAACTGATGCACTTCTTGCAATCTGACCAAATGCGACACAATCCAGACGGCTTTTGCTACTACTAAGTGAGCAGTATACCAAAAGTGCACCTGGATGAAGTCTTATTTTGCGCAGCGCTTGAAAACTATGCGCGAAACATTCTTTCTTTTCTTTTGTAGTGCGTTAAAGAGTATATAGGCCATGCTAATAATCGCCTTCTGCTCGCTGCCATCGTTGTCTACTGTGCTGTTGCCCGCTTTCTGAGCTTGCGCAGGAGCTCCCCTCTATGAAAAAACAATCACCGCGCATGCGTCCTTGCAGCGAATCGACTCGGGATTTTTCGGCAGGGAGATAGCGATGAAGAGACGTATCCGCCGAGAAGCGGAGAACGAAGAGAAGACGAGAGCGCTCGGGGACATCAGAACGCTGACCTCTGGTTGGACTGATTAGTGGCTAGGCCTAAAGCTATAGCTGCCTCTGTCTCCACTGCACTCATCAAACCCGTTAGAGCGCGAAACGCAGGCGTCCGGCGTTTGGCTTTTGAATGAACGCGTTCCACGAGTGCAGTGGACACAGAGGCAGCTAGCTTTAGGTTTATACCCACTAATCATCCGAACCAGAGCTCGGCGTTCTGACGTCCTCGTCGTGCTCTCGTCTTCTCTTCTCCGTCAGCTTTTCGGCGCACAAACGTCTAGAAAGAAAAAAACAGAAGAATTTAGAGGAAGGGCTGCCAATCCGTGCCAAGGTTGGCGTACGCTGAGCAGCGCTCAAGCGGTACCCCAATCTGATTGGTCAACAGATCTCCGCTGCAAGAACCACCACAACTGCAGACCTGCGCGCGGCGGAGGAGTCAAACAAACGGGCAGCCCCGGCTTCTTTTTTCGTTTTGTTTGAGGGGACCAACCTGCCGCAACGGCCTTCTTAAGTGCGAACAAATAAAAGACAGAAGCGACAATACGGCACGGGCAAACAGACGGGCGAAAAAGATCCAGTGGGCCTTGGTCGTCGGCGTCTGTACACTGGCGACTCGGACGGATAAACCTTTTATAGCGAGCCTCGCCATTTTGGTCGCACACATCATATAGGACGCATGTCTCGCGACATGCGCGAGCAGCGCGCGCGTGCGCAAAACTTCCCACCGAAATTAGTTCGCACTCCCGGCGCTTGGTGTGCCGTCTTTACGTGGAAAGCTTTCGTAGCGCCTGACGCTTTCCTTTCCGTCGTCTTCTCATGCCTTATGTCACGTTTCTTTCCTCGCGATTCGTTTTTCCGCGTTCTTATCGATTAATGTCCCCGTCACATTGGTTACGGAGCGTTAGTAAGATAATCGGAACTCACTTAGGCCGGAGTCACACTGCTTATACGTCATGGGCAGCTAGTTTTAGGTCCACCCCCTAATCATCCAAACCAGAGCTCTGCGTTCCGACGTCCACGTGCCCCCTCGACTCCTGCTCTACCTCAATTTCTCGGCACACATTGAACAGCTCTAGGTAGAATCGACAAATCATTTTCGTAGTCTGCTTCAAACTTGAAATTTATTTGTTTTCCCTCAGTTATTTTGTGGTTGCTTATACTTCGATAATAAAACACACACAAAAAAACAGAATAACACAGGACGAAAATTGCATATTCAATTCGATATGTTCCGTTAAATTTGTCTCACAAAATTATAAACAAATAATAATAGTGATTGGGTTACCGGTAACTGGAGTTCCGTATCTTGGGAGTTCTTTTTTTTTTTTTTTAGTTCGAGGAAGTTTTTTTGGTTTTTTTCCCCATCAATTTAGTGATTTTTAGTGTGCTTAAATTCGTTAAGTTATATCCAATTTATACCAAAAAAAATACACGGAATCTGTAGAAAAAAGTAAACCAAACAAAAATTCCCCCCCAAAAAAGAAAAAAAAACCTTCTGAAACAGTACTCTACCGGTAACCCAGGAGCACTGGACAAGACTGGAAGACGTGGCCGTGCCTCCTGCCAGGAAACGTACCTACGCCAGAGAAGAACAAACAGAAGACCGCTTCCTTCCTTCTCCTCCTCTTTCTTCCTCTCGCCTGTTCACACACGAGAGCCGTGTTCGCGCATAGGTGGCATTCCAAAGGGCCGACCGAGGCGCCCAAAGTCCACAGTCCACCGCGGTCGCTTCGGGTCCGACTGGTTGCGCTAAAAAGGCCGCAGGACCCGGGGAGGACTCTTGGGGCAGAAGTTCCTTGGCTCTGTATTGGCGACTGCGGCAAAATAGATGCCTCATAGCGGCTAGAACAGAAAGCAGCGGCGGCAGGTTCGCCCTCCAGCCTTCCCAAGCGAATCAGATATACACAGCGCCTGGTGGTCGAAACAAGAAGCTGAATCACTGAATGTATAGGTTCAAGAACGCGCGATGAAAATCGCCAATACAGCTTGGTCCTTTGGTCCTTTGGCCTTCAAAGGCATCAGCTTGAGACAACGAAGCAGAGGGAGCAAAGTCGAGCGGAAAGTTTGAAACATCCAAACTTGAAAGCGGTGTTCACGCGTTCAACTTCCTCTGCTGGTGCAAGCACGTGCAATGCCAAGCTTCTACGTGCTATCAAAATGAAAACATAACCGCGTGGCTAGCACGTGCACCACTACCCATAGGGAGGAAAACAGAAGCGGCCCCTAGCAGATCTTCTCACCGCGAATCGGAAGAACGCCTGCTATCACGGAGCGGAGCAGGCGGCGCTCCCGTCGACCTGCGAGTGTGTGAATGAGCAAGACATAAAATACAAAAAGTGTGCGCGCCGGAAGAGACAATGTCGCTCTTTCTCATTCATGGGCACTTGACGTCACTATGCGTTACACCGACATCACGTGGCGGTTCACGGAAGCGAATGGCCGCTGGGTCGACCAGCTAAATACAAAGTGCATCGCGGTTCAAACTAACGTACCGTGATCGAAAAGATGCCGGAGGGACAACGAACGAGGCGGGCCTAAACACTAAGAGCGTGGGGAAAAGAAGAAAAAAATAGACGGAATAGGGATGGAGTTTTTCGCGACTTGAGGAAGTGCTCATGGGGCTTTTGGAGATCGATTGCTCGAGCGGCCTTTTCCTTCTTTTGTGTGAAGCATTCTTTTTTTTTTATTCGCGGAGGAGGGCAGGATTTTCGAAAAGAGGAAGACGACGAAGAATTCGAGGTCGGAGCAGTTGTTTGGACAAGAAGTCACCGCAGCCCGGTTGGAGGAAACGCCTGACCTCACGGTTAGCGCAAACAGAGACTGGATTTACACAACGCAAGAGGGCGGCGTCTGTATGAAAGGATCGGCGCAAAAGGAGACTTCTACGCGCGTTAAGCTGTATCTCATAAAATAAATATAAATCATATATGCCCAATGAGATTAATTTGTAACAATTACAATATTCAAGTGTCTCGGCATATAGTTTGTAGAACCTCATATCATAGACTGTCCATCTTTAACTGTCACAGAAGTATAAACGTGATTATGGTAACGTACCATCGTATATAGTTTACTTTTAGTGTGTTTTATTGCGAACTGAAGTTAGCGGTGGCTGGAACGTGTACACACCATACAGGTACTTATAGCAGAAGCCTGGGAGATGCATACAAATACATGTATACATAGAGGAATGCACGCATGACATACACTTGCACATACAGGAATACATGCATGCCATAGACCTATGCATACAGGAATGTATATATGTCATACAAGCTTATGTAAAGATGCAGAGCTGGATCGTCAAGTAAGTCAGGCCTCAGAACGGTAATGGGCGTCCTTGCGTAAATGATGGCTTTCGTTTTCGACTTAATGATCAATTCATTCGTGGAATGGGAAACGGACAATGCTGTTTTTTAAGAGCAACACACTGTTAGTGGAAGTTGATAAAATAAACGATTTCATATATAATAAACGAAATCCCGAAACAAAAACAACAGTGTCCAACATCCGTTAGCTTTCACATAACCCCCATTTTGACTTCTTTTTTTTCCTCTTTTTTCTTTTTTGACGGAGCCCACTTCCGTTGAACCGCATTCCCCTTCCCTCGCCTACCCCCTCTCCCCCCCCATCCCCAGAGAAAAACACGCTCGGAGAAAAAAGAAATATATATACATACACGAAATATAAAACGGGTGAGCAATAGGTTCGTCCTAGCTGACGCCCATTACGCAACTGACGAGCACCACACACTCGACTACGTCCCTCCGTGACCGACTATTTTAAGGCGTCGTCGTCGCCGCGTCTTCACTACCCTCTCCCCCTCCTCTTTCTTTACCCTCTTCCACCTTTCCTCCTCACCCTTTCTTTCAGTCTCCTCGTCTGTTTTACTTCGCGCCAGCTAAGAGGCCGAGCTCTCACTTCGCTTACTCACGCGCGCGGACGTGCACTCCAAAAATCCAGGGCATGCCACCGCAAAGCCCGTATGTAGTAAAGTGCACTGGATGCTGGAAAAGCAGCGCCACATTCCTTTTCCTGCCTACTAGTCGGACACAAACACATGCTAATTACATGCGAATGACCAAACCTCGCGAGGTAATTGGATGAACTGTTTCAGTTGCCATGGCAATCGCCATTTTCGGTCCATTCAAAATCTTGGAATCTTCGGAAGGGTCGTTGTGAACCAGTCGCGCCAAAAACGTCACGGAGCATCGTCGCACTGAGAGCGTCCCTCGCCAATATTCGCGACTCCAGCAAAACGAACGACACCTAGCGGGAAAACACTGAACTGGCCGGACCAGGTCCTTTCGCGATTTCTGCTCGTCTCTTCTGGCTTCCGTGTTTGCATGTTGTCGGTGGATTGCGCGACAGAACAGTTCTACCGGTGTCTGTGTCGTAACCGTAATATCGCCTTGTGACCCAGGTTGCTCTGCACGCGACCTATGGAACCGCGTGAGCCAGACATTCTGCGTTTCTCAACGTTCATCAGCACAGTGGAAGGACAGTGGGCAGTCCTTTCCTCGTTTCTTCGAAGAAAGTCAAGCCTCTGGAAGCTCGCTTACCCCAACACATCGCCGCAGGTTCGAAACGTGGAGAATAAAAGCGGGGCGAACCATTTGGAGTCCAATTCCCGCTCGCTGATGCCCCAGCGTTGTGCGTTGAGCTGGCACATGGCACGGCACGACCTGGATTCGCCCGCCATATTTGCCCGATAGTGGCGTCCCCTATAGGTCGCTGGAGTCGCGAATAAGCCTCTTTGGTAGTCTGCGTTCAATGAATTTATCAATCATGCTTACTTTTACAAATCTCTTACAGCGGGATTGTTCTTCTCGCTTATTTCAAGAATCGCGGTATTCAAGTAAAATGTCTCGACGACGCAACTTTTCACCGGAACTTCGGATCGGCTCGCCAAGAATCGAGAGGTCAAGGACGATCTGCCCATTCCATGAACCAAAATGGCGACCATACGGGGAGGATCCAAGTGACGTTAGTATACACCAACATGCTGTTTAAAAAAAGCCCGTGTTTTCCCAAGCCAGGTGTGGGTACTGCGAGTGCGCAGAAACCATATTCGCGTGAGACGAATTGTCTGTGCATACGTATTGACGACCACAGCGCCGCCGCTGGAGCGTCACGTCAAAGAGTTGAGTTGGTGTATAACAACAAAGATGTAGAGACTAGGGACGTCGCGAACCTGCCGAGGTTCAAATCTCACCGAGTTCGCGGCATCCCTATTATTGTTATTGGATTGACTACTAGCTATCAGAGTCAATCCGAAGCCGCGCGAATGTTCACCTGACTGTTGGGAGGGAAAAGCAGCGACGCGCGAGGAGCACAGTCATGTGTTACTTTCGCGGGGCTGGATTGGCTGAGATAACTCGTAGAGTCCGCTGCGGTCCCATCGTAAGATGAAACGGAGTATAAATACAGGCGAAAGAGAGGAGGAGGAGGTTTAAGGGGAAAGGAAAACAAACGACAACGCCGAGGGCTGACAGAAAAAGAAACGCCGGACGCCAGCGTCGCTCCAATGTCCGACGACGGATCGCAAATATTTAAGGGGGACTCACCCAGTACCGTCATGTCCGCTCTTTCTCATAGATGGCGCTGGAGTTTGGCCGGACGAAGTAAAAACACGCAAGAAAACAGGAGTGGGGGCAAAGTGATAGACAAGCAGTCTAACCAATCCTCGCCGCTTTGACTGTGACGTCTTGAAACAGGGTGGTGTGAACAGGGTAGGAAAGAGGGGTGGGAGCGGGGGGGGGGGGCGCTCTCCCGCGATCATCTTCCGGCGACCTTGAGAGTTTGTCCAAAGGCACGGAAGATCTGGGAAACTAGTCGGGGGCTTTTTTGAGGGAACGAAGCGGCTATCCCCCTCTTTCGCGTGAGCCTTGTCGACTTTTACGGGAAAGCGGAAAAGAAGGCCCTGGAAGGTGCTAGTTAGTGGTGCCACTGGTGTGGCTAGTGATGCCAACTTTATAAATTGATCTTTTGACCTAATTGTTTTTTGTTTGTTTTTTTCTTTTTTGCTCTGACTTTGTCATTTAAAGACTGGTCTGCAGAAATAAAAAGCCGATGGAAAGGGATATTCGCTTCACTGTGGACAATGCCAAGTGCGGTTTAGTGAGATCGCTGAGTTTTACGACATAGACTATCGTGCCAACGGCTTTTGTGGTCTGGTATTTAGGATGTGGCGAGGAAGCAGACAAACGTCGCAAAACTGAACCCTTGTGGCTAACAGGTCGCACAACCTCAAAGGGCACAGTTGGTTTTCATTATTCTTGAAAGACAACTATATAGTTCTAAACGAGCTCCGAAGCAATCGCATAAATAGTTTATTGTGCCGGGATATTTGTGTCCTGTCCTGTTTCCTATATGAAATAATATTCGGGAATAACTGAGGCAAGGCAACAAAGAACGCAATAATTATAGTTCTTTCGATTCAAGTTTTTCATTATGCAACCCGCTTGTACAAAACAAGTCCTACAAAAGTAGCTACGTCAAAAGCTCGAGCTTATACTCGTATAGCTTGGTTTGTTATGTGTTTATTTCTGCTCAAATTCGCCAGACAATTCTCGCCATCTGTTTTTCGCCAAGTTTGTTTTTAATCTGTATTTATTTTATACACCTCCGCGATTTTGAGTATTTTCAGCGCTTTTCATCTTATAACTTGAATAATAAATAACTGGGAATATTTTAACAAAGTATGTAACGCAGCTATCCTAACTATCGCTGCTAAGCAGAGCAGCACGGACCCCAGCGCGTTTTCCCCGCACGCCGAAAACCACGGCGACGCGACCCGTCTTTCCAGGACCACTCCGAAAGCGCTCCCCCTCTACCCCCCCCCCCCCCCCCACCCTTCCTCCCGTCTTTCAAGACGGCGACTCGGTTCCTTCCCCCTGCGGTAGATGGGACCTCCAGGCGTGTCTCTTTACTTTCCCTCTCCATCTCCGGAGATGTTCGCTGGAGCAATACACAGACACTTTTGAGGGAACCCACTCCTCGTTCCTCACAAGGATACAGAATGTCCCCCAGCTATCTCGAACTAATGGTTAGCAGACTTCTTTCCAAAGCGCCGGTATTTTTATTGAGCCTAATTATTTAATTGATTAAATCTACTTAGGTACCTTTTTAAATATTGCTTCGGGAAAGAAGGTGTCAATTGGAAAGTTGTAGGTAGTCCCGAGAAACACTCGGTGGAGGGAGTTGCTTGAATGCGTGCTTGCGGACATTTCGGTGCGTCCGGACACCGAAATGTCCGCACACGCACGCATACAAGAAATCATATCTCTGATGGAAACTTTCAAGGTGTGTCGATGAAATGAAAGCTGTCTCATTACGACAAAACGATTTGTCAATGGAAGGTTGCAGCGTCGACGGACCGATCTTTTGATGAAGCGTCGTTTGGTGCACAGCGTGATTGCCGACGAATTGTTTTACCGGATACATGGTTGTGTACAAAAGGTTTGTACTACAGTAGGCTCGGAGAACACCACGCGGCACTCGTATGTATCCAATCTGTTACTCCCACTGGCGATATTCACCGACGAAATATTGTCAGCGCTAAGACATTTCTATTTAGTAGCTGTTGGCAATATATGCTCAATTCACGGGGGATGTCGGACTTCTCATATAGGACAATATACCAACACTTTAGAAATGAAAGTCGGCAGGCATTTACAGGCGAACATTGAAGACTCCAAACCCTAAATTTACGCTCATACTTAGACAAGTAATAATAAAACAAACAGGATAATTTTATAGCTGTGTACTCACGCACACACGCACGTGCATGCATAGTCGCCCGCTTACGGTCGTACACGGATGCGCACCCTCACATATGCATGCACGCACGTCTTCGTACGAACGCATGTGTAAGCGCCGTCACGTACTACGCACACACTTATGTAGGCGCTATACTTCGCTTTCAGCTTCGGGTCCAGACGCAGCCGATGGTACAAGCACGAGCGTGTGGCCCTGAACAGTGCCTCTTACTGCACGAGCGCGCGTGCTTGGCAGGGACGCTGGAAACCCGGAGCTCGCGCTTGTAGCATTGGCTGCGTCTGGACCCAAGCTGAAACGAAGTATAGCCTGCACGCGCACGCTGCACGCACGCACGCACGCACGCGTACAAGAAAACATATTTTTCAACGAAACTAACGAAACGTTCCAAATAGACCGATCTCACCAGCTAGTTTGAGTTCGCCACCGCTGCCGACATGCATCGTGGGAGCTGTAGTCTTTCTGCACGCGCGACAACCCTGCTGGAGGTCTGCGCGAGCAGAGCACGAGGCGGCATGAGCTCTCTCGTGAACTGGCGTCTGTCTCCTACGAACTACAGTTATGGCGGCGTCACGCATGCGTGGAACGCTTGGTGAGATCGGTCTATTGTGTCCATGAAACGAAAGAAAGCAGTCTCGTTCGGACGAAAAGATTTGTCGATGGAACATACCGATTAGCCGATGAAACGTCGTTTAATGAACAACATGATCGCCGCCAAAGATTTAACCGCATTTAGTATCTATGGTTGTGTACAAAAGGTTTGGACTACACTGGGCTCGGCGAACACTTCCACGCAGTCGCATACGCTGAATTTATATTTAAAAATATTTTTTTCAACGCCCTGATAACAAGGCATACATTTCTCCACGCAGCGACTGATGCACAAAATTATTGACCTGCACTTAGGAACAGGCAAGCAACCAAGCGTCCGTTGTTTGGTGAAGCTGGCAAGGGCACGAGGCCCTTCACTTCGCCGTCCTCCATACCAGCGAGGTACCAGCCCGTTCCTCCGAGACGCACAGGACAGAGCTGATAAAGCGACATGCCCCCCACCCCCTCGCAAAAAAAAAAAAAACAAGAAAAAAAAAACAACGTTGTGAGGAACCGGGAACCACGAAACGCGCCACAAATTCAGCTCGACGGTCCACGAGAGCCGTAAAATGGGGGAGGAGCATGGGCGGAGCCTCATGTCAAGTTTACAAGAATATACAACAACGACAAGAGCAAACTACAAAAAGACTCTCTTTCTAGACAGCGAGCGCCATCCAGGGCAAACTAGCTGAACTAGCTAGTTTGTCGTGACAGTTTCGTGAACAAATGCTCTGAAATATAATTTTTGGAAAATATTATTTCACGTCTGTAATCTAGAATACACTTTCCACAGTGTGGATTTGTCTAAAATTGATTATAGCGCCGCATTTATTTAAAAAAAATATTTTCAGATTTCCCAATGCATTTCTATGAGGAAAAAGGGTTTCACAGTTTATTTTTTATTTCAGTACATAATTTGTATATTTAAAAACTAAGTAATCCACGCCGTTAAGAACACTTACATGACTCTGTAAAACGCTTGTTGCTTTTCTGTGATGATTTTTAAGACAGGTAGTCATGAAATAGTAAGTCCCATAGGAATCTGATGAGGTGAGTCCCCCTTAAAGCCAAAGAAAAAAGCACACTCGTCGTTTTGGGTGAGGGTGAAGGAGAGGGAGAGGGTAGGGAATGGAGGGGGAGTTAGGAAAGAGAGAGAGGGAGTGAAAGAGGGATGGGACGAGGGCAAGCATTTGACACGTCGGGCCAGCTGCAGTCGAAGGTCTGGGGAGAGGCGGCGAAGTCGTCCGTTTCGTCGGTGTCGGTAGGAGGGGGAGGACGCCATGTGGGGACCTTGTTTTTGGCGCTGGCTCTTCCCGTTCACCCCCGAGAGTCTGGTGGTGGGCGAGAGGGGTGGGTGAGGTGATCCAGCGGACCCTGCAGGAGGAGCGGCAAGCTGCGGTTTGCCCGACTGCCTCGATATAAAACTTCGAGATACTCTGTTTCGCCTTAGGACGGACTGCAGAGGGCACCACGAGCCATTCCAGTCAATCGAGCGCTGCGAATATATCAGGTGACATGCGCGGGAAGGACGCAGTAACGCACGGCATTGGATTAGTTTCGATAGCACGTACATAGCGTCTTTTGCGGTTTATCGTATAAGGTCAAGCAGAGCACAACTAGCCACGTTACAAGAGCAGTGGAGCCTTCCGTGACAGACACCAGAGCACTTGGATGAGTTAGCCTGCATTTAAAGGCGCGAAAGGGTATCTCCGCCGCAGTAGAAAAGTTTGGGCTGTGGGATTCGACTCCTAACCTGAGTTCTTTA
>JAZHYW010041716.1:0-25000 GCA_037355805.1 Ixodes ricinus
GCGACCATAGCGTTGATAGGTTACCTAAAGCGTTCGAGTGTACGCCGAAAGCTTGACTGCGTCCTGAGATATACCTGTCCTTCTGTTTGCCAACGAAATCGCTTTAGGCCACGTCATCACTTCTCTTCCAGATTTGTTTTTTATATATATACTTGCAGAGCACGCGTGCTGGTCCGTTTCTCCCACACTCTCGGCATAATTTCCGATCTGAGCACTTTGCGTCTCGTTACGCCCCAGCCTCGGTAGCAGAGGCAGTGCTGCAAGCAACGAGTTATACAAATAAAATTTGGTATAACGTATGAAAAAAATTATTTTGGGACGTTTAGTGTTACTTCTACGAAAAATAGTACCGATAACGCACCAATGAATATTTTCGACTCGCTGTCTTGATAGTATCTGTGCGTAGTTAGATGAAATGTCATTTTCCCGTTTCTTTTCTTTTGGTTTTTTTTTTACCTATGTAGTTAAGGTTTGGAATTTTCTATATTCCACTATCCTTGGGGTACAAAACTTCTAGCTCCTCATAATTTCATCACTCACCCTCTTATGCGAACGCGAAGTTGGGGCGGAGGCAATTGCTACCGGAAGCATATATGTAGAAGCAGATACTGAATATATTCGAGGCATTTTCATCAGCCGTTTTTCAATCGAAGAAAAGTGAATAGTATCCTGACGATAACCTTTTGCCCAACGAGGCGCTTCTAATAATGGCAAGAGCATAAGCAATGCGGTGGACTACTATTTTGAGTGGACATGGCCGTTGATTTCCAGGTCGCTGTGATTGGCATATTTTGTTTTTGTTTTACTTTTAGCGCTGCGCTCATAAGTCTGAATGATATTAAAGAAGAAAATGACATGTCCTTTTTTGTGTAAGTAATGTATTATGGCTTTCTATTTAAGCTATTTTTTACAGTTGGTATTGCATTAAGTCAGCCCATTAACGTAAGGATTGCAAGTAATATCGCATTGGAAGCTTCCAGTACTGCATCTGTAACTATAATTATTTTTTCATTATGACAGCAACGTTTTTTGCAACACTATCATGGCACACAACAGAGCACATTGAATCATGCTCTGTCGCACAACTTCAAGCATGTAAAATAAACACAAATTTCACGCGGCTTCGTGAAGGTCGACTGCATGCCTATATAGCGCGAGGCATCATTGCCAGCAATAAGACAGGCAGCACATGCCCTCGGGCATACTCAGACACTAGCAGGCATATACGGTGCACTCCGCCACTCTACGAAAGCGCTGCGCCATGAAAGGCGATCTAACAAATTCCCGAAGAAAACGTCCGCTGTACGCTCGAGAGATGGCCGTGAGTGTCAATTTTCTCGCGGTGCCAGCCCACTTCGCTCTATTCCTGACGATCGCGGCCTGAAGTGACCTTGTGAGAAGACATCGGCGCGCCGACTCCGCCATCATGCGGACCTGAGCCGAGCGAAAGCCAGACGACGGCGGCTTCAATGAACAGTGGCCGTCGACTCAGCGCAGGCATAACGGAAAGCGCATAAAAACGTCTTCTCTTCGCACCGGGATCCACGCGGGCAAACATATCCGTCTGATCCCCGCTGCCACGCCGTCTCCCCGCCCGGCTGACCCAGACTGGACAGCAGGTGCCGCAGCCTGCCCTGCCGCATAGTCCACGGGAGAAGATAACGTCGGTCCGGACTGCAGGAGGTAGTCTTCCACGAGACTGGCAAGGTCTCCCTGCATGAGCCCGGGGTTATCAACTATCCCGCGCGCGAGTGTATTACGTTATTGCCTTGCGTTTCCAAATGCTGCGTTGAGCTTATTTTGATATCGTTCTTTTCAGGACTAAAGATATCGATATTAGCAGCGTTCCGGCTATTCATTCTACTGCGAGGGCATTGCTACTCCGAGGGAGATCAGAGATAATTTTCATTTTCAGTTTTCTTTCGATGGTTCCAGAATGAGTCATTGTTGGCCGGTTTGTGATTCTTGCGCCTGGGATGCTAAAACAGTTAAATTAGTCAAGGGTATAGAGGTTAGTTTGTCAGAACATGTGATTACAATTCTAGCCAGCGTCAGGATAGCACCACGCGCAGCTATGGCGCATCACAGTTGTAGTGATACATTGGACCAGCAGCCGGCAGCGATACTCATCCAGACAAATGGGGGTTGGAGCCTAGATCCCTGGCTGCTCAATCCTCACCTCTGCCCACCGAGCTTGCGGCTTCGCCCCGAGTGCACCGAGCGTGTGTCTACTCGGGAACTCGCTCGATTACTGGCGCAGCATTTGGTATACGGTTATTGGCAGAGGATTGTAGAAGGGGTTGGAAGTAAAGTGGCTCAGGGGCATCAGATTGAATCTACTCAAGGGTAATTTGCACCAGTAAAGTTGCTCTGAAGGCCCGACCACTGCGTAGCCGAACTGGAAATTAAATGTGAGGATATTTAGTAATCGGCTAATTGTGAGCCGGCTTATTTATATGATCACCTAATCTCTGCGCGGTGCATTGATGAAGATATTTAACGTGCAAACACACCTACATTTTTAATTCACAAGCCTGCTGACAGTTTTTTTTTTTCGCTTGCATTTTTATTTTATTTTTTACGAAAGTATACGTGCGATTTTGAACGTTCATCCCTGTTTACAATCTTGAGTTCAATATTTTCTGTGCGTGCCTGAGATATGGCTAATGCTATTTGTTGCGGAATGCATAGGCGCTATTAATTTAAAAAAGGCTGCGTAAAATCACTTTGTTAAATAATAGTTCTTCGAAATTATCTTGATTCTATTATTGACGGCCATTTCAAAATGTTATTGGTATATACAACAGCTTTTTCCGTTCTTCTATTTATAAACACCTACTAAAAGAAAACATCGACTTCACAGTGTTGAAGCTTAGTTAAAAATTGTTCACAGGTGTTAAGATGAAGGAAAGCATGCCATTGTAAAAAACACTGGATTATGCTTCGCTGATTGCACCGACCGTTCTTCGCTGACAAGTGAAGTGTTGTGTGGATACGCATTATACATCCGCAGGCATCTTCGCTCACGTTCTTGGTCGTTGAGCCGGAGGAAGAGAAAAATAGAGGAGCCGGTGTTATGTTGTGAGCGCAACTTGATGTTTTGGTGCGCTGCTAGGAGAGCAGCTGGTTTAATAAGGTGACTTTGCTTGGCGGTGGTGTTTGGGTGAAGGGGGTTGCATTTTACGCTTTCGAACGCTGCGGCGACTCCATTGTACAGGCGTTCGGAAAGAGCGAACAAAAAGACAGGCGGAGCGCGGTATCTCGTCCCCGAGTGAGTGCGGAGGTCGTCTTCAAGCGTTTCTTGATAAAACGGGCTTCGTGTTAATAGTTTTTATTCAGCCCTAATTTACGGCGCGGAATAAGCAAGAGCTCTTCTAAGACAATTTTCCCCTGTGAAGCCTGGCAACAAGCGACTCAGAGAGAGAAAGATAGTAGGAAGTAAACAAAGCAGATAAGAAGTGTATCATTTTAGGTTCATTTTAAACAAAGAGTTTTAGTAAACAGTGTATGAACCTGTTTGTTTACGACACTTTAAAATAAAAATATCAATAGTACTCCATATATGATACCTATGTCGCATTATGACAGCAACATTGTGAGATAGACCTTAGCGTATAAATTACCTTATACATTAATAGTTCTACTTTACATTGGGATACTGCTACAGTTATAGAGTCAGTATTTATAGCGTTCTTAAAAATTATAAGACAAATGTTTGGCTAACGTGAGGCGACTATCAACAGTATTTTGTTCTTACGAACTTAGTCATTCTTCCCAAACACTACAGACAACGATGTACCTTTTAAATATATTGAAGGAAAAGTAAAGGTCATCAAACCGAACAAATTAACAAAACAGATCAGAATAATCGAATAACTCGTCAGCATTCTTCTATTTAGATCCTAGAGCCTGCAATGGAATCCTATTGAATTAGGCTGGGTTAATATAATCTACCAATTCACCGATTAATACTTTATCGCGATTACGATGACCAAAATTTGACTGACAAAAAGGAAAAAATATTTCATTACGCAGACGTGACGAGCATACCTGGGAAGCGTATTTTAGGTGAAATTTTAGCCTAAAGTGAACAGTGAGATCTGAATCGGTCAGCAACGTAAATCGCATATTCAGTAGAGGCAGTTGCATCAATCAAGAGAGTTACATTGCCGGAAAATATCAAGGAAATCTGCTTCCGCCGCTGAAGTAGGTGCGGCGTTATTCTGACTAATTTCAACTACTCTTCAAGGTTGATTTCAAAACTAAAAATTGCATATTGCTGCCCATCACAATAATATTAATGATAATATTATCCGTAGATTATAATTCTGTACATGTATTTGTTACGCAATGATATTTATCGAGCACTTACATTAAATCAGCTTACATGTTGATCTCTCATTTTCTTAAAGTTATCTCACGGCTTTATTGACAACTTCTGACTTCAGGATATCCTTTAAGCCGCATTGCGACGGTGAAAGTGCGTTTATGCCTTTTTATAAATTCCAGTCGCGGCAAGGCAAATTCACAATCTAGTGTTTTCGCATGGGAAAGCATACAATAGTTTTGCCAGTCACCTGACATCTTTGTGGACGTTAAGACTCTTTGTTTTCTTGGGACTTGTGTCTATTGTAATGTGCTCCAGATAATATTTCTTCGTGGACGTCGTTGATGCTTTCTCTATTTCCTCTGCTGAATAGGAAGGTGTCGCTGTCATTTCAGGCCACTGAGCAGCTGATGTGTAATCTTACGTCATCGTAAAAGTGTTTATTTTCGTCCAATATTTATGCTAGACTGTTAGGCATATGAAAGTGTTTGGGCAGTACTAAGACAAAGGCCGTTCTTGTGGCACAAATGGGCTGATTGCTTGATTCTTGATTGCTATTATTATTATTATTATTATAAATTTCAAAGTTTTGAATTATATGCGTGGCACTCAACGAAATCGATTACACATTCATTATTGGATTGTATAAGTATAGGTTAAAGCGCTCTGATCGACACCTGTTCTACTATAAATTCTAGGAGTCGTGAATAGAATAAAATGAAAAGTAAGACGTAATCAATGTATATATACGTTGTTATTTTGTGTCAAAAAGGTTTAAGAAATTTTACCTGAGTATCTTTCCATGATGCTTAACTCACATTGATGATGCATGTCTTGAATGGTACGATGAGATGTCGAAGAATCATATAAAGTAATGCTAGAAGTTATAGTAGCAATGACTAGAAACAGTACCACCCTGAAGTTCCGATCTGGCAGCAGAGGACAAGCAATGCAAAGACAAACGCTTGTTTCGCATGTTTACGCTCTTTCATTCGCAATTGCATTTCAGATGGCCTATTAACCTACTTTTAGTAGTGAAATATCGTCTTCGGCTATTCGGAAGCGTCGGGAAATTGCTTTTAATAATTTCCCCCAATTTTCAAATATACTCATTTTTATGTATTCTATATTAATTGGTAGCCCAACTAAAAAAGCAATATATTGCTTTTTTCAACTCTAGTATGTATTAGTAACACGTTCTGTTTGTGAGACTTGTTATTGGTACAAAATATTAATGAAAATATTAATGGGTCTGAAAGCCTGTAGAATTGCATCTGATAATTTCGTTCAGTTAAAACAAACGCAATGAAGTATAGAATAACAGGTTGAAGTTAAATGATCAGCTAGATGATAGGGACGAAACACAGACAGGGAGAGAAACAGAGACATACAGGGAGAAACAGCGGTGTGTGGCGTCTCTGTTTCTTGTTTCTCCCGTCTGTGTTTCGTCCCTATCATCTAGCTGATCGTTTTTTGTGAAGTATAGAAAAATGGTCTCTGAAACAAAACATTTCAAGTACATGTTTGCGCTCATTTTGTTGCTTTGCTGAAGCAAGTTGTTCATTTGTGAATGGAGCCAGCTACTAGAAGCCTCTAGCTATCGAAGAAAAAAAAGGCGAGGACTGTGTTAGTGCTCCTTCCGTTGCACTACACAACTCAGAGTATTTTTCTGCGGGAGGATATGAGTTCCAGGCAAAGGTAGGAGGAAGAGGAAGATTGCTTAAAGACAGAAGAAAAGGGATGAGAATAGCAGTAATCATTGTGAAAATACTCAACTCAGAGAAGATTTTCCTGTGGAATGTTATGAGTTCCCAGGAAAAGGTAGAAGAAGAGGGAAGATCAAGCAAATAAATAGAACAAGGATTTATATGCCTGACAGCAGAAAGGTGTCATTGTGTTAAATGAGAAGAAAGTGTTAAAGGAAAGACATTCAACGTAAAGAAAGACAAGCAATCAAGTGTAAAAATTAAGAAATCTTAGTTATGCAAAAAAAAAGAAAACTGAAATCAAGGATTAAAAATAATTGCGCGAGGACATCATTAAATGTTGCTATACTTGCTTCAGCTTGGTCTACGCAGCCGAGTACGAGCGCGCGTCTGGCCCTGAACAGTGCTTACGAGCGCGCGTGTTACAGGGACGCTGAAAATTCGAGCTCGCGCTTCAGGCATCGCCTGCGTCTGACCGCGTTTTCGAAAACGAACGAAGGGTGGAATGTTATCCCACTATTACGTGCCTATTTGTTTTAAGATCAAAACTTAAAAATAAAGCTGTCATATCAAGCATTTTATTGCTTTTTTTATGTATTCAAAGTTACGCAAAACAAAATTAAATAAAAAGTTCCACGATAAAAAAGTTGAGACGAGAAAAAACAGCATAAAAAAAATAAGCAGATATATTGACATTGAGAGCGTGTTTTGTTTTTTTTCGATTTTATCAAAGTAGTGCGGATAGCATAGAAGAAACAAATTTTTTATCGTAAATACGGCCAATCAAAATGTGAATTCATATTCCGTGACAAAAAAAAAAGAATTTAGGGAGGGATTGAATTAGATATACATCTTTGCGTACCACTGAAGTTACGAGCCGTATGTGTCGTGCCATTAAACATAATATTGTGATTTCTTTTAAGAGCCTGTGCGGTTTTAGAACTGTCTCATTCTGCTAGGCTGAGCTGTTTTGCGTGTTGGTGACATTTTTAAACGAGTTCAGTTGCTGAATTTTAATTTTCCATATTAATAAAGCAATTTTTACACCTTGGTTTATGTCCTATGTTTATTCAAAGTCTGCAAACATTTTGAAGGCACAACTTTGGAAGAAACTTGGTAACATCGTCCTATAACAGGTAATCTCAAAGTAGGCCATAAAATGGAATCTATAACGCTCCAAGTGAAGAAACCCTTTCTAGTGCAGTTTTTGGGGTGAAAATGGCCAGCACATATCCAGGTGAGGCCTGCGAAATCTCAAGATGGGTCTTCGGCGCTTGAAACAACCATACCACAAGTTAATCCTGTATTCCGCAATTTATTTTGCCCTTTTCTCGCATTCTGGTGCTGTCAAGGCCACAAAGGCAGTTCATTGTGGCTCTTTCTGCTGTTGCCTGCTCTAGGACTATATTTACGCAGATTCTACGATGTCATGATTGTCAACAAGTCTCCATCTTGCTGTATTGCTCCGTTGCCTAAGCAAAGAAAGGGGTGGAGACCTCGCGCTCCAATTTTAAAGAAAAAGTGACTTTCCGAATGCCGTGGATATCTCGGCGGAATGTTGACATGTTTGCTGTCGCTTTTTTATTTATTCCTCTTGGTTGGAAGGTGTGCCAATGCTGTTGAGGAGCGTTGGGGGTCAGCTTGCTTTTGCATGTCTGTACGAGATTAGGTAGTCGTTTGTGATCTGACGAAATCATAATAAAGGCCTGAAAAAATAAAATTTGTAGACAATAAGGTAACAATAAAAATCTCATAATAAAAGATTGCAGACCTGCAGGATTCTTCCAATGGCTGCTGAATCTTGTATTAAAGCGTGCATCTTGGCATGTTAGCAAAAGATGATTTCCAGACAAATTATCCTAGCCTCAACGGCGCAATGTAATTTTCTGCACATGCTAAATATAAGCATATCAACGTAGTCTCATCCAGTTTCAAATTTTGCCTGCTCTGAAATCGAAAGTTTGGGCGCATATAAAATTCCAAGCATGTATCTACATTGGTATAAGTTCTTGGCGTAGTGGGTAAATACTGATATTATTTCACGCAATTTATTAATACTTATGAGATAGGATGTCAGTATTTTAACTGTTTCACCACTCGATAATAATGATAATAAATTGGAGAGCTAGTTTATGAAATGCTACAATTTTCCAGCGTGTTCCAGAAAATCGTCATCGGGAAAAATGTTCCGCAATAAGTGCCGACGAGCGGAAAATATTGCACCACAGCTCGCCCAACTTTCGTATCAAGCTGCAGTAAATTTACTGGCAAAAAACATAACTTGCAAAACACTTCATCTCGCAATGTTTGTATTTTGTTGACAATAGATTGCCCCACTCTCTATTGTTTATTATTATGATCAACCATCCGAAATGTAATCAACGTGAAGTGAGTCGGGATTATTCCGCAGCGGCAGAAATTCGCAAGAATATCCGCCCACGCAGCATGAACAGTGTCCCGCTATCAATGGCTATCGCGCTGACAGAGCCAACGAATGAGCCCCTCTGAAGCCCTCTTTCCTCGTCGGAGGGGTTCCGTTCTTCGCCGATGCTTCTCGGGTAGGCTCTGCTTTGATTAAGGTTGACTTTCTGTTTTTGAGCGCGAAGTCGAAGACGACACTTACGTCTGGGGTATCCCGCTGCGCCCTTAAGCTTATAAGTTGATCACCACGCTTGTCGTGGCGAAAACCGAGGTACGTTTCTGTCAACTCAAGAGCGTCGGAACCTCAATTATCCTTCTCTGCGACTGACTGTAATATATGGGACCACCAAGAGAGAGCTTTCTTCAGTAAGCGCACTGAAAATAAAATGAAGACTGAGTAATTTAGACAAAAATTGCTCACTGTTTAACGGAAGACAGTATAGGGAAACATCCAGAATTGTCGCCCGCTTGTTTTATATAATTTGGGAGCTCGTCATATAAAAGCATCAAGTGAATTTCAGTTCATCGTTTTCGCTTGTACTCGCTTAACATAAAGGGAGTTACACGCGTAGATGGATAGATAGATAGATAGATAGATGGTATTAGGTAGATAGGCAGATATGTAGATAGGATAGATAGATAGATAGATAGATAGATAGATAGATAGATAGATAGATAGATAGGATAGATAGATAGATAGATAGATAGATAGATAGATAGATAGATAGATAGATAGATAGATAGATAGATAGATTAGATAGATAGATAGATATTTTATTGAGTGCTCTGCAGATCTAGTGGACCTGTGCAGCAGTTCAGCTATCGAAAAGTCATAAATGTATACGCTAATGTCAAACAAAGACATCTTCGTCAACAAAAAAATATCATGGGTTTGTTGCAGTGTAATATAGAGATGGAGATTAAAAGTGTCTGATATTTGAATTGAACTTGGAATATGAAATTCAACGTTACAAGTGTTATCAATAGAAGCACGACAACTTGGTGCAGAATGCATGTCTCTTGTAGACGCTTCGTCATGTATGGTGCATAATACTGAGGTTAACAATGAGATACTATAGTTGTAGTACGGCGGTGACGTACTCGAACTAAAAAATCGATCCTACAAGGATACTTGCTTGACAAACACTAAAGTGACAAAATGTCACCCGCAGTCCTTGACCAACAATCCATGCAAAATTCAAAACAAATCTACAAAACATGAAGATCACGGGACATAACATTCACCATACTAAATCAGTACTGCACCTCTCTCTAGTAAGGGACATAACTTCCATCTTTAAGGTTTAATTGTATCATTTGTTAAAGGGGCAGGTCTTGCGTTTAAATACAGTCATTCATTGAAAAGAACCCCTACGCTGGTGAACATTATTTCTGAAATTTTCAATATAGACGGTAAATGATTAACAAACACTAAAGATAAGAGCGTCCTAATCTTCGGCACGCTAAATGAAGATAAAATACTGACGCATAGTTAGAGACCGTGGTTTAGCTGAGCATCTGCAACTTCAAACTTACATTACCGAACAAAAATAATCCATAATTTTATGTATGCCCGCCATGTTTTGCATATCATATTCTTTGTAGCTAAAGGCAATCCTTACGAAGCAATATACTATGCATTTAATAAAATGTGGTAAGTTGCTTTGATCCGTCTTCAGTTTGCCTGAGTTGAACTGCTTGCTTCGTCACTTTCGCGTGTTCAAACTTTGTATCCACCTGTCGTTTATATCTGTTCAATACTGTAATTTGTTTCATCATTAGCACTGGCCTGTTTCAAGTGTGTTGAAGGTATGCCTGCAGGGTTTTTATGTCCTTACTGAAAGGTAAAAAAATTTTAAGATGTAGCAGTTGGGCTTGTTGCTTTCCTCACAAGAGATTATCGATCACAGGGAAGCAGATAAGATCACCGCTTTTATTCTAAGCCACGATAATACGACATGATATTCACAGAGGCATCAGGCTATATGCCGCGCTTCTGGTGCGATCAATGAGCACGTCACTATTTTCATTGCGCATGTTCATCTACATCTCGAGTGTTCGGCGGAGCAGGGTTTGCCTACCTAATAGCCCGGCTGATGACAAAATCAATGCAATAAATTGAAAAAATTCCAGTTGGCAACAATTGAACGCTTGTGTTCCATATATTTGGCATTTTATTTTTATTTTTTTAACATTTGACACATTTTTGCGGTTATACCAATATCTGCCAGTGAACAATTTGTTCAGTGTCTTCACTGTTTTTTCAAAATGTTGATGGTAAAATAACAGATAAAATTTAATGAGAAGTTGCGCACGCGAATATAAAAATGGGGAGTATTTTTTAAGGGAATAAAAACAATTTGGGGACAGGCGGACGTAGCACGCGTAAAGTGCACATTGATACTTAAGCAATAAAAACCTTGTTTCAGACAGCTAATGCCTACAGGGATTTGCGCACTGCGGCTAAAAGGATCTCTTTAAAAAAAAATCTACTCTGAGTTTTGGCACGGTGAATTTCGCTGGCAACATGCGGCAGCGGGAAATCTACCTGAAAGCGCACATTGCATGGCGCTTGCCGAAGAAAAGTGCCAGTGACGTCAAGATGCGCCGGGATTTCACCACGACCGAAATATTTTAACCCGATTTCAAATCGATTCCGGAGTCTCGAAGTTGATTTCGAGATCTTCAGTTGTTTTGAAATTTCAGTAACGACAGGCTTAAAATCTCGATTTTGAAACATGCTATAGCTAAAATACACATTACAATGTTAATTATTGACTTTTTGTTAATTAAGTGTATAATGACTAATTTACAGATATTTTCGTCTGCTGCCATGGGACGACGCAATAAAAAATATTTCAATATTGTTTTTTTTAAATTTCGTAGTATTTTGTATATTTGCACTATAAAATTTGCGTTTGCAAGTGAAAAAGAGTGATATCCTCCTTATTCTGTAATTTTTTTCCGCACAGTAGCTTACAGGTGTTTTTCTGACTTAATTCCAGAACCACGAGCGTGAGTGCCAGCGAAGTCCATAGTATTACAGGAGTAGAGGGGTATCTGCAAGTACGTATACCTAGGGGCCAAGTTGTCCCTGCTATTACAGGCTGGTGTGGCTCGAGCCGCCGCCCACTCAGACTGGGGAGGGCGAACCGCTTCATCATGGCCTGCTGCGCGGCCGATTCCGCTTTGTTCCGGGAAATTCTGATCATGGAGCAGTGGTGCTATTCCACGAATACGCAATGCCGCAATGTCTGCCTGTATCGGTGTTTTAACGGAGCGCTATGTTCATTTGCCGATCCATGCCTACTGCCGACTCGGTCCCATGTCACAAGTTCGCTGATAGATGGCTGTATTACATACCATACAGCCAGTTTGGTGAAGGTTGAATGCTAGCCGGGTGATGGAATGGGACGTGTCTGACAGTGCAGGTTTCGATTCAGCAATAATTCATTTTTTTGTTGCTTGCCATCAGCTTTATTAACAAAGAGTTTTTGTTTGCTTGACACATGAATTCGCAGCGAAATTTCAGTAGTTTCCATTGCATGTTGTCAGCATTTAGATGAGCCTAACGTCTTTAAAGGATTGATTGCGTTTGGATCCGGTTTACCTGAATCCGCGCGCTGAGGTGACAAACATTGTTTTTCGTCTGCTGCTTGTCGTAGTATCAAAGGTTAGCATCCTTTCGTTGAAGCACTTGAACGCGCAGAAAGAAATAAAAAAGTTATATAAAACATACAGATCTTGTACACCGCGAGCAAACTATTAAATAAAATACAGCAACCAAGCCAACAAATCAAATTACAAAATAATTAAAGCGCCAGAATGTTTTCACATGTTTACCTGTCCTTACAGTATTTGATGCTACGATTCTTGTGTGGATATCTCCATTCTGCGTTCTTGTATCAGCTGATTGCGGCTGTTGCATGGTTTGGTTTAATGAGGCTGGGAATAAGGATCGGTAGGCACCATTCCGTCTGTCCTGGCTGGGTTTGATGGCTGCTGATTCGTGGATATTCCATTCTGCGTTCCCATCCGGGCGATGATCGCGCTCGCCGCGCCTCTACTTTCCACGAAAATTGAACAGAGGCCGTGATCGGTAAGTCAGGCCTGTTCCACCTGCCCTGTCCTTACAGTATTTGATACGATCAGGATAATTCATTCTGCGTCTGAACAGTAATTAACGCTGACCGTCGGCGATACAGCAGACATCATCACAGCATTCCAGCATGGCGGAAACTGGTTTACGGAAATCGCCGCTACAGCGGCATCGCCAACGGCACACAGACCTTTAAACGTGTACAGGAATACTGACGTCATGAAGAGCGCAGCTATAGCGCATGTTAACGCCATTCCACTCTGTCTCCAAGGCTTCATTCTTATGGTGTGAACAAGAATTTGCGAAACTCAAAGGTGAGCTTCAGTTTGCGAGAGGTCACAAGGGCCGCCGTTTAGTGCAGATTACTATACACTTTTTGCAAGAAAGGCTCCTGTGCGCTGCCATCATGAGCGATGCCAGGGTTCCGCGTACGTTTCCGCAGTGTTGAGGTGGGCTAGGTAACGTCAGGTGACGAGATGCGGCGTGCTCCGCTGCATTGCAGATGGCCGACTTAGCACACATAGCGACGTATTTACGTTTCGGAGACGCAGGGCGGAGTTATTCATTGTCACACCGTAGCATCAAATATTGTAGGATGGGGCATGTTTAGTTGGATTTTATATCGATCGCAGCCTCTATTCCAGCATCGCCGTGGAGTTTCGCGCTGCCCCGGAGCGCAGCCATCGTTGATGCTATTTCGATCCACATAATTCGTTGATCGTCGGACCAGCACGCCTTACGGAGTAGGCCACGCAATCGGCCATCTTTTTTAGAGTTATATCATCCTGTCATAGTGAATATGGTGTGGACAAAGCAATGGCGGCAGGCTGCCATAAAACAGCTGCAGGATCTGCGGGTGATATTTTGTCTTCGACGAAGCAGGATTCTGAAACGGCGTGTATCTCGTCTTTGAGGACCTGCCTTACGAAAGTGCAAATCACTGGGAAGTATCTGGGAGACTACGTACCGGCGTCTGCTTCGATGTTTTTTGCTGATGCATTCTGATGCGCTGCGCTGCTTCCTCGGTGCTGCGCGATCTCGTGAAATTTTCACCGGGTCAGCCATCAAGACGCCGGGCTTAAAAACATGTTTTGTCAAATAATTTCAATAATCACGGAATATTCAATTCACGCTATTTTGATGGCAGCCTGCCACCACAAATGTCTGCCATGATGGATGATGGTGGTTGCCAGTGGTTTCAGCAGTTGCATCTTGCCAGAGGATATAACTCTACAAAAAGATGGCCGCCAGTGACCGCATTCGCGGGCGGGTAAACGCGATCCAGCAATTGTCATTGAGATCAGTGGTTGATGCAATGACGGCGTAATTTCCGTTTGCATCCTTAGCGGAAACAATAAAATCTGTTCTGTTTTTTTTTTTAATACGTATTTTTTAAATATGTTTTCGTTAGCGACGCTATAAACATTGTACGACAAAATTTCGGCTGCAGGTCCGCCTCACTTGGGAACACGTTCGAGATTGGGCCGGGATTCCACTTGCAGCAGGTATACCGCGACCAGCATTTCAGGTCACAGCACCAATACATGACCAACAAATACATAAGAATGTATGAGGTTTCACTGACAAGTTTTTGAATAAGAAAATGTAGACTAAATTAAAAACAAGGACGTCTGGTGTCACCCAACGAAGAAGAGCATCGAGAGCGGAAGAAACAAAAGGCAGTGAGAAAATAGTTTACGAGTTTGCCAGTGTGTTCAGCATCTCAACTAATTTCTTTGCCTTTATCGTCAAATGGTTCTAAATTGGGTCTGTGTTCATAGCATTGCGAAGAAAATATGAAGGAAATATGTAGAAACTGAACCTTTTTTTACTTTGCGTTGGAGTAGGAGGAATGGAAATTGTTAGCCACTACCTAACGTTATTTTCTGATGTGCGATATTATTACATCTTTAGTATAAGTCTGGGTAACAAAAGCACGAACATAGCTACTCGTCCTGAAAATTAACCCTTGAAGAAAAGTTGATCTTGGTAACGCTCTAGACAACAATTATCAATCAGACCTTCTTAAAGAAACATGACCGTCGCCCAAGGCTTTCCCCCGGCGAAGCCTTTTCGAGTTCATCAATATTATTTTATTATTACAATTATAATGGAAGATATATAATGTGCCTTACCAAAAAGGCAGAGGACTCTTCTGGCAGTTCAAAGGTAATTTCAACGTTTTCTTCATAATTCCCGATTTGCCTGGAAATTTGCCAAGCACACCAACAATTTTTGCCGAACTAGTAACCGGAATATTTGGACAAAATAATTATATTTATCGCCAAGGTACTGAATGTATCAGTTTTGGTCCTCCCCGTGTTTTTCAAAGTGAAAGTCTGCTGGCAACAATGAAAAAGGTGACGTCAGGGGAAGGCAGGTGTCCACTCTATGGACTGTAAACTTTGTTCCGAACTATTAGCGCTGGTTTCATGGAGTAAAAATGAATTCTATGGAAGCTCGTCGCTCCAACATTTGCACAGTAGCACGATGCTCGGCATATCCCGCAATTGACCGCTCCATCTGAAAGCCCGCCTTTCCCTGGTGTTACATCATTGAAAAGCGCTGATATATTTGAAGGTTTTGGCGTCATCTTCACTTGCCGATTTCACAATAACTATTTTCATTTTGCGATGCCTAAATAAGACAATGCAAAGGCCGGGGAGTTGGGGAAAAACACAGCTGGGAAATAGTAAAAAATTGCTGCAAGTCCGTCTTAACTTGACGGTTTACTTTTACATGAACATCTAATTTTTGTAATTTCTCAAGACAAAATATGTACTCATTATTATTAATATTATTATTGAATTGTAAGTACTACGCACCGTTCCAAGAGGATAAATAGGACTAGGGATTCACAAATTCATATTAATAACATGCACCCCGCCATGTGGCAGCGCTCGCTTCCGAAATGGCATCGGCCAGATGTCAATTATTGAGCGATCTAAATTATTGAGCGGTAATACCTAGTCTCATAGGAATTAGTGCGTAGAAAAAAGAAAGAAAATGCAGTGCGAACACACGAGCATTGACAACTGAATTTTATCTAGAAAACACAAAACAATACTTTCACATAATAATTAGCAAATCCGCATACAGCCACATCTCATTGTGAGGCGTAACTCGCAATGAATATATGCAATCTTTCAACGGTATTTTCAGCAACATTGGAAATACGAATATCATACAGTTATCTCGGGACTCGTCATTTAATGCAGTAGCATGAAGTCAACGCGCAAAAGTAAAAAAAATTTTCGGCCCAGTCAAACTTACGGAATTAATCTGCGGACTTGCTCTTCGCAGAAAGCAATCATAAATAAAATTTAATGCAACGTGCAGCTAATGAGCATCGGCCCCGAGTTCATATCTACCCCTTTTTCTGTCTCGTTGAATTAACAAGAGCTTCGTCCCGAAACGCTCATACGCGTCTTCTTGACCGTTGCATCATAGCAATAAATTGCATCTTGTTAACTTGGAAATACGGATTCTGCTTAGTAGTCACGTGGCGCTGGATTGTTGGGATGACAAGGCAAAATCTGGCCGTGTTTACTGTAGGGTGAAGCGGAAGTATTATGCACGCTCCGTTCACTCTAAGCTGAAAAGAGGCGCATACGTCTCGACCAATCACCTTCTGTTTTCATCACTTGCGCGTATTACGTGCCAGATAGTGACCACGGGGAGATAGGGATCATGAGATGGCAAAATTATTTTCAAAAGTAATTATATCACATTACTAAGTACCTTCCGTCAAAAAATACGCAAATTTAATTTAATTACATTTCAAATTACCGGGGCGAACTAAAAAGCCTTACATTACAATTACTTTTGAACAGTAATGTAATTACTTCGAAATTAGTTTTTCAAACAACTGAGGCAGTAATTTGTGTCCACAGTGTTTCGGAAGTTGAGATCCCCTCGTCGCACCGCAACAGCCACACGAGCCTAAAAGTGAGCGTCCGAAAGGTTTTCTCGTTTGAAAGACAAACTGACGACGGGTGTGAACCATGGTGATGAACAGCCTCTTCTTTAGATATGGCTCAAACTTCGGAATTCAGTTTACCAGTTTTGACTGTTCATTCAACGGTGAAGTAAGCCGGTTAATGGCTGATGTGATTCCGTCCTCCTGATTTTTGCAGCGGTCGTCGTCCATTTCACTGGGTCGGGCCATGATGGCAGCTCGTTTTCACGCAGAAGTCGTATTGGTCGACCGTGGTGAGACGTGCTACACTGCTTCTTATGTGGCCTTTGGCGAGCGATTTCCATCTTTCGCGAGTCCATTTTGCATAGGGCTGGGGAACGTTCTCGCCTTCGTTGTTCGACGGGCTGCAGACCGACGGGGGCAGCGCTGCCTGGCAAGCCCTGTCTGCCTCAGTGCAAGGTCAGGGGCGTCCTTCCAGTCCTCTGCCGCAGGAGCTGTGTCCGTTGTCTCGGTCGGAAAATCCTCCTGCTTCGACCGAAGCGTCCGCGAGCAGTACGTGACGTATAGGCGCGCATAACTCCGCGCGGTACGTGTACGGCCTTCCCCGGGGCGGTTGGCGGGGACGGCTTGGTTTTGTTTCGCCACCGGTTGTTTTGCGGTGACGTCGGGGGAAAGGGCGGGTTGATGTGGAAGCTGTATTTGTACCGGAGAACGCCGGTTGCTGAGTCAGCTCACCGGACGCTGTCTGTCCCGTAAGAGAAGCGTTGTACCAGTTCCGGTTAAAGATTCACCTGCTCTTGGTCTATAAAACAGTTATTGTTTCAACTTAAAAAAAGTAATACGAAATGAAAAAAATATATAAATTATAAATAAAAACTTAAGCGCGATGGATTACAAGTGAAATATGTGTTACGAAAGCAAAGGAAAGTCAACATGTAGGCGTTTGACTAAAATATCAGACACCATGCTATAATCATGCGCAAAACTATGCTTAAACGAAAAAGCGGACATTCCCCCATCACACCATCCGCCGAGATAAACTCCTAAAAACAAATATTGTGGGCGGCCTAAGTGTCCGTTTGCCTTTTTCCTTAGACTTACCTTGCCCTAGATGAAGCTCTTTTTATTCTTATTTTTACCCAAAGAAGAACATTGTGGCCTTCCTTTCTCTCGGGTCTCTTAGCGAGCAGCTTTGCAAAACATTTCTTTTAACCGGAACTGGTACAACGCTTCTCTTACGGGACAGACAGCGTCCGGTGAGCTGACTCAGCAACCGGCGTTCTCCGGTATAAATACAGCTTCCACATCAACCCGCCCTTTCCCCCGACGTCACCGCAAAACAACCGGTGGCGAAACAAAGCCAAGCCGTCCCCGCAACCGCCCCGGGGAAGGCTGTACACGTACCGCGCGGAGTTATGCGCGCCTATACGTCACGTACTGCTCGCGGACGCTTCGGTCGAAGCAGGGGATTTTCCGACCGAGACAACGGACACAGCTCCTGCGGCAGAGGACTGGAAGGACGCCCCTGACCTTGCACTGAGGCAGACAGGGCTTGCCAGGCAGCGCTGCCCCCGTCGGTCTGGCCGTCGAACAACGAAGGCGAGAACGTTCCCCAGCCCTATGCAAAATGGACTCGCGAAAGATGGAATCGCTCGCCAAAGGCCACATAAGAAGCAGTGTAGCACGTCTCACCACGGTCGACCAATACGACTTCGCGTGAAAACGAGCTGCCATCATGGCCCGACCCAGTGAAATGGACGACGACCGCTCCAAAATCAGGAGGACGGAATCACATCAGCCATTAACCGATTAACTTCACCGTTGAATGAACAGTCAAAACTGGTAAACTGAATGTCTTCGAAGTTTGAGCCATATCTAAAGAAGAGGCTGTTCATCATCATGGTTAACACTTCCGTCGTCAGTTTGTCTTTCAAACGAGAAAACCTTTCGGACGCTCACTTTTAGGCTCGTGTGGCTGTTGCGGTGCGACGAGGAGATCTGAATTCCGAAACACTGTAAATAAAATGGACACAAATTACTGCCTGAATTATTTGAAAAGTAATTTCGAAGTAATTACATTACTTTTCAAAAGTAATTGTAATGTAAGGCTTTTAGTTCGCGGTAATTTGAAATCGTAATTAAATTAAATTTGCGTATTTTTCCCGGAAGGTACTTAGTAATGTGATTTAATTACTTTTGAAAATAATTTTGCCATCTCTGATCTATATTCCCGTGGTCACTATCTGGCACGTAGCCACGCGCAGAGAGAGCAGAGTCAGGTGACGAAAGGCAAGAGGTTGATTGGTCAAACGGGCGCGTACCTCCCTCTGGACTCTCAGCTTAGAGGTCAGAAGTCAAATTTGGGGCGTGCACCTAATACTCCGCTTCACCTGCCAATGAAGCGCAGCGGATGCTACTAGCCATCCCAGCCAATCCAGCGCTATGAACGCGCCACCTGACTATAAGCGTAAAGGTCACGTGACATTCAGACGGCCCAGGATTGGCCTAGATGGCTCGCAGAGTCCGCTGCGGTTTATTGTGTGATGCAACGGCCAGAGTTGCGCGCGTACATTGGTGCGTTTCGAGGGACGAGCTCTTTGACGCTAATTCATCGAGACAGAAAAAGGGTAGACCAGCTGAACTCGGGGGCCGGCCCCACTTCATCTTCATTAGCAACGCGTTGCGCTCGGTTGAACTTTTATTATGATTACTTTCTGCGAAGGAGCCTTTTTTCCCCTCAGTCCTGGAGTGAGATTCGGCTAAGTTCGGTCGACTACGGGCCGAAGGGGAAGATGCGTGCCGATTTTACTTTGCGCGTTGACTTTTCGCTTCGCCACTGCTGCTTCATTCGGATGCTTGGCGCCGGAAACTATTTTCTCCGATCGATCGGAGGTTACCATGCGCTACTCAATCCATCCGCGCACGACTCGCTTATCGTGAGTTTTCATCTCTTCTGAGCATCGGGCGGTCAGTTGAAGGGTTCGCTGACTCTGTGGCAGTGACCTTTTTCTCGTGTACTATTTATTTAATTTTATATGACACTTTGAAGTCCCGAAGATATCTGTGTGCGATGTTCGTATTTTCAATGTTAACAACTTTCTAGGATTGAAAGATTGCATATATTCGTTTAGCGAGTTACGCCTCACTATGAGATGGTAACAGCATGTGCAAGTTTGCTAGTTGGTGTAATCGAAGTGTGTATATGTGTTTGTGTTTTCCAGATAAAATTCAGTTGTCAGTAGCCCTTCGTGTGTTCACACTCATACTCCTTGTCCTTGTTTATTTACTTTCTTTATTTTTTACTTTTACGCACTAATTTCTATGAGAGCAGATATGCGTACCGCTCAATAATTTTAGTTCGCTCCAATAAATGACTTCTGGCCGATGCCATTTCGAGCGCCCGTGCATTCGGCGCTTGCTTTGTGGCAAGTGCGTGTTGTGATATGAATTTGTGAATCCACAGTCCAGTATCCGTTGGAACGGTGCTTAGTTGCTAACAATTCAATAATAATGTTAATATTAATGAGTATATATATTTTTTGTCTTGAAGTTACAAAAATTTAGATGTTCATGTAAAAGTAAGCCGTCAAGTTAAGGACCGACTTACTCCAACAATTTTTTTACTAGCCCCCCTCCCCCCCCCCCCAACTAAATTTTCTGAAATCGCCGGCCTTCACCCTTTCCGGTATGCTATTTAGTATCGCAAAATGAAAATAGTTATTGTGAAATCGGCAAGTGAAAATGACGCCAAAACCTTCAAATATATCAGCGCTTTTCAATGATGTAACACCAGGGAAAGGCAGGCTTTCAGGTGGAGAGGGCAGTCTAAAAATGGACTATGCCGAGCATCTGTTACGTGCTGCTGTGCAAATGTTGGAGCGACGAGCTTCCATAGAATTCATTTTACACCATGAAACTGCTTGTAATCAGTTCGGAACAAAGTTTACAGTCCATAGAGTGGACCCCTGCCTTCCCCTGACGTCACCTTTTTCATTGTTGCCAGCAGACTTTCACTTTGAAAAACACGGGAAGGACCAAAATGATACATTCAGTACCTTGGCGATAAATATAATTATTTTGTCCAAATATTCCGGTTACTAGTTCGGCAAAGTTTGTTGGTGTGTTTAGCAAATTTCCAGGCCAATCGGGAATTATGAAGAAAACGCCGAAGTACCCCTTTAAAGACTGCCAAGAAGGAGTCCTCTGCCTTTTTGGTAAGGCACATTATATCTTCCATTATAATTGTAATAATAAAATAATATTGATGAACTCGAAAGGAAACTTCGCGGAAAGCCTTGGAGCGACGGTCATGTTTCTTTAAGAAAATTTCGATTGATAATTGTCGTCTAGAGCGACGTTGCCGGGAATGTGAAGCTTTTCTTCAGGGGTTAATTTTTCAGGTTTTTTGGGGGTAGCTTCTGCCATGTTCGTGCTTTGTTTTAGACTTATACTAAAGATGTAATAATATCGCACATCGAGAAATAACGTTAGGTGGTGGCTAACAATTTCCACATTCTCCTACTCCAAGTACAAAGTAAAAAGGTTCAGTTTCACCCTTCATATTTCCTTCATATTTTCTTCACTGCTGCTTTGAACACAGGCCAATTTTAAATAGAAACATTTGACGAATAAAGTAGCAGAAGTTAGTTGAAGATGCTGAACACGCACTGGCAAGCTCGTAAACTTGGTGTGTATTGCTCTCCTGCCTTTTGTTTCTTCCGCTCTCGGTCTCTTTCTTCACGAGACAGGCGACACCAGACGCATGTCTCGCCTTGTTTTTGTCCTTGTTTTTAATTTAGTCTACATTTTCGTTCTATATTCGAACCTGCCCAGTGAGGGTCTCGCGCAAATTTATTCTTATGTAACGAGATTTGTTGGTCGTGTGGTGGTGAAAATACGAAGCTGTTTAGTGAGGGCCTGAAAGCACGTGCTTGGAGTCGCGGTATACACCTTTGCAAGTGGAATCCCGGCTTAATCTCGAAACGTGTTCCCAGGTGAGGCGGACCTACTCTCCAGCCAGGATGTTCGCTGCTTGTCGTACAATGTTGCCAAGCGTCGCTAGCGAAAGAGAAGGACATATTTAAAAGAATACAATATTAAAAAATAAAAAGAAACAGAACGAATCTTTATTGTTTCCAAAGAATGGAAACGAGAGGGACGCCGTCATTGCATCAACCACTGATCTCAATGACAATTGCTGGATCGCGTTTGCCCGCTCCGCGAATGCGGTCACTGGCGGCCATCTTTTTGGTAGAGTTATATCACCTCTAGCCAAGATACAGCTGCTGAAGCCACCTGGCAGCCACCATCATCCATCCATGGCAGACGGCGTTTTGGCAGTTGTGGTGGCAGGCTGCCATCAAAATAGCGTGGGTGATATTCCGTGATTGATTGAAATTGTTTGACAAAACATGTTTTTAAAACCCGGCGTGAACGGTAGCCCGGTCTTTGAGGACCCGGTGAAAGTTTCACGAAATCGCGCAGCACCGGGGAAAAACAGCACAGCACGCATCGAAAGTCGCATCGAAAAAAGCATCGAAAGCAGACGCCGGTACGTAGTCTGCTTTCGATGCGAGCTGCGCTGCTTTCCCCCGGTGCTGCGCTTTCGTAGAACTTTCGCCGGGTCCTCAAAGACGAGGCTACCGTTCACGCCGGGTTTCAAGAATCTGCTTCGTCGAACAACTTCAATCAAGCACGAAATATCACCCACGGTACAGTGTACTAGATCTACGGCTATTTTATGGCAGCCTGCCGCCATTGCGCTGTCCGCCATATTACTATGATGGCTAGAGATGATATAACTCTACCAAAAAGATGGCCGACCGTGGCCGCATTCCCGTCCATAGGCGGTGCTGGTCAAACGCGATCCAGCAATTGTCATTGAGATCGGCTAGCATCAACGATGGCTGCGCTCGAGGCAGCACTGGCTTCCACGACGTGCTGGAATAGAGGCTGCGATCGTTATAAAATCAGCTCCAACCCTTAAACATGCCCCATCCTACAATATTTGATGCTACGATTGTGTGTGGATAACTCACCCTGCGTCTCGAAACAGTAAGTACGTCGCTAACGTGTGCTAAGTCGGCCATCTGCGATGCAGCAGACGCCGCCATCTTGTCCTCGTCCACCTCAATGACGTGTACCCTAGCCCACCTCAACACTGCGGAAACGCTACGCGGAACCAGCATCGCTCATGATGGCAGCGCACAGGAGCCTTTCTTGCAAAAGTGTATAATGTCCTGCACTCAAGCGGTATTTACTGGCGGCCACAGTTGACCTCGCTGTCGCAGAGCGCGAGCTCACGACGAGTTTTCACAACGCTTCCGCAAAGTGCTGTTCACACCACCAAAATTGTAAGCCCCTTGGGAAGACAAGTGGGGTAACGTTCTTAGCATGCGCTATGAACGCTGCGCTCGAAGTATGACGTCCAGTGAATACCACGTATACACGTTTGCAAGAAAGGTTTCTGTGTCGCTGCCATTTTGAGCGATGCCGGCGCCGCGCAACGTTTCCGCCAGTGCCGAGGTGTGCCAGGCACATCGCTGAGGGTGCGCGATGACAAGATGGCGGTGTCTAGCTGTATCGCCGACGGTCAGCGTTAGTGACACCCTTACTGTTTCGGAACGCGGAATGAGGTATCCACACAGAATCGTAGCATCAAATACTGTAGGACGGGGCAAGGTTAAAGGTTGGAGCTGACTTTATACCGATCGCAGCCTCTGTTCCAGCACGTTCGTGGAAGCCAGAGGCCAAACTGCAGCGAGCGCAGCCATCGTTGATGCAATGGGAGACGCCGCATGAGGTATCCACACAGAATCGTAGCATCAAATACTGTAGGACGGGGCAAGGTTAAGGTTGGAGCTGACTTTATACCGATCGCAGCCTCTGTTCCAGCACTTCGTGGAAGCCAGCCAAAGCTGCAGCGAGCGCAGTCATCGTTGATGCAATGGGAACGCAGAATGAGGTATCCACACAGAATCGTAGCATCAAATACTGTAGGACGGGGCAAGGTTAAGGGTTGGAACTGACTTTATACCGATCGTCAGCTCTCTGTTCCAGCACTTCGCGGAAGCCAGAGCCAGAGCTGCAGCGAGCGCAGCATCGTTGATGCAATGGCCATGTGGCTTCCGACGCATTCTGATGGGCGCTTTGAGACATTAGATATTTTTGTAATTTTTTGATTTGTTATTGGTTTATGTATTTTATTTAATTGTTTGTGCTCTTTCGCGGTCCAACACAAAATCTGTATGTTTTTATAAATAACCTATTTTTTTATTTCTTTCTGCGCTCAGTGGGTGTATGCTTCAGCAAGAGACTCTTATGGCAACATTGCACGACAAGCGGCGAACGTCCCGGCTTGAGAGTAGGTCCGCGTCACCTCGGCGCGCGGTTCGAGGTTAAGCCGGGATCCCACTTGCAAAGGTGTATCGGACAATCCGGTCCTTTAGGGCGTTAGGCTCATCCTAAACCATGCTGACAACATACCATTTTCACAGTAAGCTTACTCATTTCGCTGCAGATTCATGTGTCAAGCAAGTAAAAATAGTCTTTGCTGATGAAGCTGTCTTTTGTAAATTCAAACGGCAACCAAAAAAAAGAAATGAATAATATTGCTGAATCGAAACCTGCACTGTCAGACGCATCCCGTACATCACCCGTATGATTAGCCTTCGCAAAGAAACCTGGCGAGACAGCGTGGTTTGTGTAATACGAGCCGTCTGTCAGCGGTAGCTTGTGACATGGGACCGAGTCGACATTATGGCGCATGGATCGTGACAGGGGAATCCCCTTAATTTCTTGGCGCTCCGTTAAACACCACGTACGGGCGGACGTTGCGACGTTGCGCATTCGTGGGAATAGCCACTTGCTATGATCAGAGAAATTTCCCGGGTCTAAAGCGGAATCGACCGCGCAGCGGACCATATTGAAAGCGGTTCGCCCTCCCCCAGTCTGAGTGGGCAGCAGCGGTCAGGGCGTGCGCCACCGGATTTAAAACCTGTAATATCAGGGATGACTCCGACTGAAGGGAGCAGCAATCGTACTGCGGAGAAGCCTCGTGCGCTTGCAATGGCTAGACGTACGTACTTGCAGATACCTCTGCTCAGTAACCTTTTATGGGCTTCGCTGACCTTTTCCTGGCTCGTGGTTCTTAAGGGTCAAAGTTGTCAAGCAGCTTTTATAACATAGCTTCACTGTGCGAAAAAAAAATTGAAATAAAGGAGGATATCATAGCAAAAGCACGCAAGCATAAATTACATAGTGCAAATATGCAAGGCCTTTTACGAAGGAGTGACAATATAAAAAACAATATTGAAATATTTTTTTATTGCGTCGTCCATGGCGGCGGACGGAAAGATATATCTGTAAATTGGTCATTATACGCTTAATTAACAAAAGTCAATAATTAACATTGTAATGATATTGTTTTAGCTATAGCATGTTTCAAAATAGAATTTTAAGCCTGTCGTTTACTGAGGCTAAAGCAACTGAGAGATCTCAGGAAAATCAACTTCGAGACTCGGAATCGA
>JAZHYW010041716.1:27500-38301 GCA_037355805.1 Ixodes ricinus
GAACTTACGCGTGTAACTCCTTTATGTTAAGCGAGTACAAGCAGCTTCTTGAAAAGCGATGAAACTGAGAAATTCACTTGACTGCTTTTATATGACAACTCCCAGACAACTCCCAGTACTTATAAAACTAAACGAGCGACAATTCTGGATGTTTCTATACTGTCTTCCGTTCAGCTGATACAAGGCAGTTTTTGTCTAAATTACTCAGTCTTCATTTTATTTTCAGTGCGCTTGCTGAAGAAAGCTCTCTCAACGGTGGTCCCACTATATTACAGTCAGTCGCAGAGAAGGATAATTGAGGTTCCGACGCTCTTTTGGTTGACAGAAGCGTACACTCATTTGGTTTTCGCCGACAGACGTAGCCAAAGCGTGGTGATCAGCTTATAAGCTTAAGGGCGCAGCGGGTTGCGGGCGTAAGAATCGTCTTCGGTCACGGCTTCGCGCTCAAGAAAAACAAAGGGGTCAACCTTAATCCAAGCAGGAGCCTGCCTGAGGAAAACATCGGCGAAGGGCGGAGCCCCTCCGACGAGGAAGAAGAAGGGGCTTCAGAGGGGGCTTCATCCGTTGGCTCTGTCAGCGCGATAACCGTTGATAGCGGGACGCCGTTCGGTGTACGTGGGCAGATATTCTTTGCGAATTTCTGCCGCTGCTTCCTGAATAATCCCCGACTTCACTCACGTTGGTTACGTTTCGGACGGTTGATCATAATAATAAACAATAGAAGGTGGAACGTCTATTGACGTAAAATACAAGCGTACGAGGACAAAGACGCACAGATGAAGTGTTTTGCAAGTTGTGTTTTTGCCAGTAAGTTTACTGCAAGCGATACGAAAGTTAGTGTATTTCAGCTGTGGTGCAATCATTCCACTTCGAAACTATCGTCGGCACTTATTGCGGAACATTTTTGAATGACGATTTTCTTGGAAGACGCGCTGGAAAGTTGTAGCATTTCATAAAGCTAGCTCTCAATTTGTGTCGGTATTATCAGTGGTGAAACAGTTAGAAATACTGACATCCTATCTCATAGGGTGTGCTCGTGCGTGTGTGTATCAGTCTATTTACCACTACGCCAAGAGAGCCTTCTGGTGTAGACCATGCTTGGATTTTATATGCGCCCAGAGCTTTCGATTTCGAAACAGACAAAACGAACTGGACGAGGCCGCACGTTAATGCTTATATTTAGCATGTGCGGAAAGTTACATTGCGCCGTTCTGAGGAGCTTTGGGATAATTTGTCTGAAATCATCTTTTGTATGTATGCCAAGATGCACGCCTTTTAGTACCGGCAAGATTCAGCAGCCATTGGAAGAATCCTGCAGGTCAAAACATGTTCACAATCTTTTATTAGCGGATTTTTATTGTTACCTTTATTGTCTACAAATTTTATTTTTCGAGCCTTTGATATGTTTTCGTCCAGGTGATCACAAACGACTACCTAATCTCGTACAGACCGATACAGAAACAACTGACCCCCAGCGATCCTCGGTAGCGTTGGCACACGCAACATTTCCAACCAAGAAAGTGTAAATAAAGAAAAGCGACAGCAAACATGTCAACATTCCGCCGAGACTGTCCACGGCATTCGGAGGGTATCGCTTTCTTTTGTCCTCAAATTGGAGCCCAACGCGAGGTCTCCGCCCCTTTCGTTCCCTGGCCTTGGAACGAGGTAAACGAACCAGACGGCCGAATACGGCAAGATGGAAGACTTGTTGACGGTCATGACGTCGTAGAATCTGCGTGGAAATTATAGTCCTAGAGCGAGAGCAACGCTCAGAAAAGAGCCACAATGAGGTGCCTTTGTGGCCTTGACAGCTTTTTTCCAGGAGATTCTTTTAGCCGAGAAAAAAGGAGGCAAAATAAATTGCACGGTTGATGCAGGTTCCAACTTTGTGGTATGGTTTGGTTCAAGCGCCGAAGACCTTATCTTGGTTCGTACGCGGGCCTCGCACGCAAACACGTCGTATTTAACGGCCATTTTCACCCCAAAGAGCTGCACTAGAAGGGGTTTGGCTTTACGCGGAGCGTTATAGATTCCATTTTATGTCCTGCATTGAGTTACCTGTTAGACTTATAGGACGATGTTACCAAGTTTCTTCCAAAGTTGTGCCTTTTATAAAAATGTTTGCAGACTGAATAAAGACGTAGGACCAAACCAGGTGTAAAAGAATTGCTTTATTATTATGGAAAATTAAAATTCAGCAAGGTCTTGTGAAACTCGTTTAAAAAAAAGTAAATACCAATACACGCAAAACACAGCTCAGTACACAACGGGGCTGAGACGGTTCTAAAACCGCACAGGCTCTTAAAAAGAAATCACAATATTATGTTTAATGCCAGGAGCACGACACATACGGCTCATTAACTTCAGTGGTACGCAAAAGATATTGTATCTAATTCAATGCCACTCTCCTTCCTAAATTCTTTTTTTTTTTTGTCACGGAGTGCTAATTAATTCACATTTTGATTGTACAAAGATTCAGTATTTTTAGATAAAAATTTGTTTCTTCTATGCTATCAATCGCACCCAAAGCTGCGACTCGCTCGATCGAAAAAAAAAACAAAAAAAACACGCTCTCCAGTGTCAATATATCTGCTTATTTTTTATGCTGTTTTTTCTCGTCTCAACTTTTTTATCGTGGAACTTTTTTATTTAATTTTGTTTTTGCGTAACCCAGTGCCTCTGGAATACATGTGGGTAAAAAGCAATAAATAACTTGATATGACAGCTTTATTTTTTAAGTTTTAGATCTTAAAACAAATGAGCGCATGTGAATGGAGCCAGCAGAACATATGAAACACACAGAGAAAAAATATAACATTCGCACCGCTGGACTATACTTCGTTTCAGCTTGGGTCCAGACGCAGGCGATGCTACAAGCGCGAGCTCCGGGCTTTCAGCGTCCCTGCCAAGCACGCGCGCTCGTGCAATGCAAGCACTGTTCAGGGCCAGACGCTCGCGCTCGTAGCATCGGCTGCGTCTGGAGCCAAGCTTGAAACGAAGTACTAGCAACATTTAATGATGCCTCTTTTTCCTTTTCTTCTAATCCTTGATTTCCAGTTTTCTTTTTTTTTTTACACTAACTAAGATTTCTTAATTTTTACACTTGATTTAGCTTGTCTTTTTCTTTACGCTTAATTCGGAATGTCTTTCCTTTAACGCTTTTTCTTCTCATTTAACACAATGACCTTTCTGCTGTCGGAATGTTCTCATCCCTTTGTTCTGTCTTATTTAAGCGATCTTCCTCTTCTTCTACCTTTCCCTGGAACTCATAACATTCCACAGGAAAATCTTCTCTGAGTTGAGTATTTTCTTTTCCGCAATGACCTTACTGCTGTCGGAATGTTCTCATCCCTTTTCTTCTGTCTTTAAGCGATCTTCCTCTTCCTCTACCTTTGCCTGGAACTCATATCACTCCGCAGGAAAATCTTCTCTGAGTTGTGTAGTGCAACGGAAGGGGCACTAACACAGTCCTCGCCTTTTTCTTCGATGGCTAGGGCTTCTAGTAGCTGGCTCCATTCACAAGCAATGAACCAACTTGCTCAGCTAAAGCCCGTAACAAAATGAGCGCAGACATGTTGCTTGAAATGTGTTTTGTTTCAGAGACCGTTTTTCTATACTTCACAAAAAACGATCAGCTAGATGATAGGGACGAAACACAGACAGGGAGAAACAGAAACAGAGACATACACACCGCTCTGTTTCTCCCTGTCTGTGTTATGTCTCTGTTTCTGTTTCTCCCTGTCTGTGTTTCGTCCCTATCATCTAGCTGATCGTTTTTTGTGAACTATGTACCAACTAGCTCAACTTCAGCCTGTTATTCTATACTTCATTTTGCGTTTTGTTTTAACACAATAATTGGACGATTGGACAGGGAGATTATATCCGAGATGCAATTCTACAGGCTTTCGGGCCGACTTTCTGCACACAGTCTTATTTTCATTAATATTTTTGTGCCAGTAACAAGTCTCTATAGAGACGTGTTACTGGTACTGGCATACTAGAGTTGAAAAAAAGCAATATATTGCTTTTTTAAACTCTAGTATGAGTTGGGCTTTTACCAATTAATATAGAATACAACAAAAATGGTGCTATTTAATTGGGGGAAGTGAATTCGCTTGAAAAGGAACCTCCCGACAGCTTCCGAATGTAGACGATGTTTCACTACTAAAGTAGGTTAATAGGCCATCTAGTGGATTTGAGTACGAATGAAAGAGCGTAAATATAGGTCAGGGACATGCAAGGAAACAAGCGTTTACTTTGTCTTTTATTGCTTGTCCTCGTCTTATTGGCGCTATTGTATTTGTATCGTCGTAATAATGTTTCACCAAGGTCAAAGACTTCCAGGATATTCTTGTTTCTAGTCATTGCTACTATGACTTCTAGCACATTTTGCACTTTGTATTCTTGATTCTTGTTAGCATATGGGCCTCATCGATACCATTCAAGGACGCTAAAAAATGCATCGAATATTGGAGTTAAGCGCATCGAAAGTGGACATCTGGAAGATGCCTCCGAGATTCAAGAATTTCTTAAACCGTTTTTTGACTACAAAATAACAACATTGCTCCTCATATTTTGTCTGATTACGTCTTACTTTTGCATTTTATTCACAATTCGATTCCCTTCGGGAGTGTCGTTTGGGTCGATGAGAGGAAAAAGAAGATATTTATAGTAGGGCTGGGTGTCGATCAAACGCTTTAACCTGATTAATCGCCACCCTTTAATCAAATAATGAATGATGTAATCGGTTTCGTTGAGTGCCACGCATATAGTTAAAAAACTTCGAAATTTATAATAATAATAATAATAATAACAATCAAGAATCAACAATCGGCTTTATTTGGTGCCTAGGAACGACCTTTTGGTCTTAGTACTAGCATACCCAAACACTTTCTATACCTAACAGTCTAAGCACACATAAAATATTAGGACGAGAAATAAACACTTTTACGATGACGTAAAGTTGCACATCGGCAATACAACCAGTGAAAAGATATGTGCCTGAAATGACAGCGACACCTTCCTATTCAGCAGAAATAAGAAAAGCATCAACGACAAACGTCCACGAAAGTATTATCTGGAGCCATACAATAGACACAAGGATTTAAAGAAAAACAAAAGTCTTAACGTCCACAAAAGATGTCCAGGTGACTGGCAAAACCATTGTAGGTCTTTCCCATGCGAAACACTAGATTGTGTACACTTGCCGCGACTGGAACATAAAAAAGGCATAGGCGCACTGGTCGCCGTCTGTGGAACCCCAAGGGATATCTGAGCCAGCAAGTCAGGACAGTCAATAAAGCCGTGAATGGCTTTAAAGAAAAATGAGAGATCAGCTTTTTAACGGCGTTTATGTAAGCTAGACAAATGTAGGGTGCTCATTAAACAATCATTGCGTAACAAATACATGAGTTATCACGGAAGTACCTATGTCTACGGATAGTATTATTATCATTAATATTATTATTATTAACTTTGCTAAATATGTGATGAACGGCGCAATGTACAATTTTGGATTTGAAATCAACCTTGAAGAGTAGTTGAGAATAGTCAAAGAACACCAACACTCGCACATTACTACTTCAGCGGCGGAAGCAAGCAGGTTCCTTGATATTTTCCGGCAATAGCGAACTCTCTTGATTGTTCACAACTGCCTCTACTGCGCTGAACGAACACTTGCATAACGTTGAAGTGGTGGAGACACGTTTAACATTCTCATCTTGTTTGGAGTTTCAGATCTCACCCCTACAGTTCACTTTAGGCTAAAATTTCACCTAAAGTTTGCACTTCCTACAGGTGTACTCGTCCACGTCTGCGTAATGAAAATATTTTTTTTTCCTTTTTTTTGTCAGTCAAATTTTATTTGATTAACCGGTTAAATAAAGTAATCGCGATTAAAAGTATTAATCGATTAATTGGTAGGTTAATCGATTATGTGCCCAGCCCTAATTCATGCGGATTCAGTCAATTGCTGAGCTCTAGGATCTAAAAGGAAATGAAGAATGCTGACGAGTTATTTAGATTATTCTGATCTGTTTTGTTAATTTGTTCGGTTTGATGACCCTTTGCCTTCCATTTAATATATTTAAAAATTTTATCGTTTGTGCTTTCTGTAGTGTTTAGGGAAGAATATGACTTAAGTTCGTAGAGCAAAGCTGCTGTTCTACGATGGTCGCCTCCCGTTAGCAAACATTTTGTCTTATATTTTTAGAAACGTATAAAAATACTTGCGACTCTGTCTCTTTGTAGCAGTATCCCAATCAGCCTTGTGGGAATTAAAATAAAAAGTAGAACCATTAATGTATAAGGTAATTCCCTAAATATATATACATATAAAAAAGGTCCTGTCTCACAATGTTCCTTTAATAATAACAAAACGAAGAGTCAATATTTTGTCATAATACTCGGCGCGGGGACATCATGCTGTATGGATCCTTTATTGATTATTTTATTTTTAAGTGTCGTAAACAAACAGGTTCATAAAACTGTTTTACTAAAACTCTTTGTTTAAAATGAACCTAAAAAAAATGATACACTTTCTTATCTGCTTTTGTTTACTTTCCTACCTATCTTTCTCTCTCTGGTCGCTTGTTTGCGGAAGCTTCACAAAAGGAGCTCGGGAAGTTGGTCTTGAGAGAGAGCTCTTGCTTTCTTATTCCGCGCCGTAAATTAGGGCTGAACTATAAAAACTAATTAACACGAAGCCCGTTTTAATCAAAAGCTCCGTAACGAGCGAGGAAAGGCGACCTCCGCACTCGGAAGTCGGGGACGTCCAATGCCAAGGTCGCACCGCAGCCACCGCGACTGAAAGCGAGCTGTCACGTCTTTTTGTTTCGCTCTTTCCCATAAACAAACGCCGTAACAATGGAGTCGCCACAGCGACTCGAAGCGTAAAAATCTCCTCCCCCTTAACCCCCCTATTCACCCAAACACCGCTCGCCGAAACAAAGTGTCACCTTATTAGAAGCCAGCTGCTCTCCTAGCAGCGCACAAAAGCATCAAGGCGCGCCTCACAATAACACCGGCTCCTCTGTTTTTTCTCTTCCTCGGTCTTTCAACGACCAAGAACGTGAGCGAAGATGCTGCGGATGTATAATGCATTATCCGCAACGCGACTTCCGCGGTCAGCGAGGAAGCGGTCGGTGCGATCAGCGAAGCGCTATTAAATCCAGTGTTTGCACACAATGGCCCTTGATTAGCTCGCTGCGCCCAGCACCTGTGGTGGCTTCGTTTTTAACTCGCTTCAACGTTGTGAAGTCGATGTTTTTCTTCTCTTTAGTTTGCTCGGTAGGATCATCTAGGTGTTTATAAATGAAGAGCAGGCTGTTATATGTACAATAACATTTTAATGGCCGTCCAATAATAAGAATCAAAAGATAATTTTCGAAGAACTGTTATTTAACAAAGTGATTCTGAACGCACCCGACTTTTTTTAAATTAATAGCGCTACAGACCATTCCGCAACAAAGATAACATTAACCATATCTCAGGCGCATGCTACTTTGACGGTTTGGTGCCTTAACGTACGAAGCACAGAAAGTATTGAGGCTCCAAGATTGGAGTTGTAAACTTGTAAGCTTGAACGTTCAAAATCGCACGTGTAAATTTTCGTAAAAATAAAAAAATAAAAATGCAAGCAGAAAAGAAAAAAAAAAAACTTTGTCAGTATTTATCTGAAACTTGTGAATTAAAAATGTGGAAACGTGTTTGCACGTTCCAAAAGGGCGAACATAAACTATCTTCATCGCAGTCGCTTAACCGCGCTTCGACGGGGTGGGAGCGGTCGTATAGGATAGACCGGCTCACTTATTAGCCGATTGCCTAAGCTCGTCCCTCACATTTTAATTTCCAGTTCGGCTACCGCAGTGGTCCACCGGGCATTCTGCAGCCCTTCAGGCCGGCTTTGCTGGTTACCAAATTACCCTTGGTAGAGTAGGTCAATCTGATAACTGAAAGGCCACGCTACTTCCAACCCGATCAATTTTCCTCTTCTACAATCCTCTGCCAAGCTAACCGTGTACCAGAATCCAACGCGCCAGTAATCGGCGAGGGGTTCGGTGGCCGAGTGGGCACACCAGCTCGGTGCACTCGGAGCGAAAGCTCGCAAGCTCGGAATGGGCAGAGGTGGGGATTGAACGTAGGGATCCTGGGCTCAATCCCCATTTCGATCTGGATGAGCATCGTACCGGCGTGCAGTTGTGTATCACTACAGCGTGATGCACGTTATAACGCGCGTGGTGCTGTCGTACTGCACTGGCTAAATTTATCATCTAGTGTGGGTAACAATGTCCCCATGTTCTGACAAACTAACCTCCTGCTTTATACACAACTAACGACTAATTTGTTTGTTTTATCCCAGGCGCAGGGCATCGCACAAACCGGCCAACAATGACTCTCATTCTGGACCATCGAAGAAAACGAAGAAATGAAAAGTATACGAATACCAAACTTCCTCGGGCCAGCAGTGTCTCCTCGCGAGTCGTGAGGCAGCCGGACTTTGTAGCTTAATCACGTTCGAAGTCTTGAATTACAGAAAAAGAAAACGATATCAAAATAAGCTCAACGCAGCATTTGGAAACACAAACGAAAATAACGTATACACTCGCGCGCAGGATTCGTGTGGACCGTTATGATCCGAACTGCCGTTAGCACTCCCCATCCCGGAAGTAACCCCGAGCTCGCTGCAGGGACGCCTTGCCGGTCGTGGAAGACCCACCTCCTTGCAGGCAGGACCGACGTTACCGATCTTCTCCCGTGGACCGCTATACGGCGTCGCCAAGGGCGGGCACGACCGCCGGCGGTCCGGTCGCCCGAGGTCCTGGTCGGTCGGCACACGAGCCAGTCGAGGAGGCGGCGTGCAGCCCGAACGCGGGGATCGGGCGGGCAAATGTTTGCCCGCGTGGGAGGGATCCCGGTGCGAGAAGAAGGCGTTTTTATGCCTTTCCGAGGCGCCGTTATGCGTTAGACAACCTGCGCGGGTCGACGGCCCCGCGTTCATTGAAGGGACGCCGCCGTGGAATCGTCGGCTTTCGCTCGGCTCAGGTCCGCATGACGACTCCGCCGGATGGATTCATCACTCGTCACGTTTTGTGGCGGGTCGACGTTGGACGGGACGCCGTTAGGACCGTCTTCTCGATTTCGGGTCCTGCTCAGGGGGACCCGCGCGAGACGCAAGATAAGAGATAAGAGAGCGAAAGTGTGGGCTGTACTACGAGCCACGCAGCCGCGACCGAGGAAAATTGACGCTTTCACGGCCATCTCTCGAGCACAAGAGAGACAGCGGACGTTTCTTCGAGGAACGGCACGAAATTTGAATTGAGATCGCCTTCGCTTAGAAAGCTGCGCGCTTTCGTAAGTGAGCGGAGTGCGCCGTAGATATCGTGCCTGCTGGATGCAAGGTATGCCGAGGGCATGTCTGCGTGTATATGCTATTGTATGTGCGTGAGTGTCTCCGCATTACTGTCGACATGCGGTCGACCTTCACGAGCGCGTGGGAATTTGTGTTTACTTTACATGCTTGAGTTTACGTGCGTTTGGGCATGATTCAGTGTGCTCGTGATTGTGTGTATGATAGTGTTGCAAAAAAACGTTGCTGGTCATAATGAAAAAATAATTATAGTTACAGATGCAGTTACTGGGCTTCAATGCGATTATTTTACACTTACAGTCACTTACGTTTTGACTAATGGGTGACTTAGTCGCAATACCAGCTGTAAAAATAGCTTAATGGAAAGCCATAACCATTACTCACCACAAAAAGGATATATAATTTTCTTCTTTAATATCATTCCGACTTATGAGCGCAGCACTAAAGTAAAACAAAAACAAAAATATGCCAACTTATCACAGCGACCACAGAGCGTCAACGACCGTGTCCGCTCAAAATAATAGTCCACCATTGCTTGTATAACACCATTATTAAGAAGCGCCTCGTTGGGCAAGGACATCGTCAGGATGACGTATATTCGCACTAACCTCGTTGAAGAACGGCTGATGAAAATGCCTCGAACCTAGATATTCACTATCTGCTTCTACATATATGCTTCCATGTTGACAGTGCCCTCCGCGCCCAAATATAAGCGTTCGCATAAGGAGGGTGAGTGATGTGAAGATTATGAGGAGCTAGAAGTTTTGTACCCCGAGGACAGTGGGATATAGAAAATTCCAAACCTTATTTCCCAGGTAAACCAAAGAGAAAAGAAAACGGAAAGAGCAATTTAATTTTCATCTAACTTTACGCACAGACATATCAAAGACAGCCCCAGTCGAAGGCTTAGTTCATTGGTGCCTTATCGGTTACTGTTTTTAGATAAGTAACACTAAACGTCCCAAAATAATAATATTTTTTTCATGCGTTATGCCATTTATTTGTATAACTCGTTGCTCTGCAGCACTGCCTCTGCTGCACCGAGTACCACCAGGGCGTAGCGAAGACAAAGTGCACGCTCAGATCGGAAACCAAAATGCCGAGAAGTGTGGGAAAAGAAACGGACCAGCGCGCGTGCTCTCTTGCAAGCACATACGTATATATATATAAAAAAATAAATCTGGAAGAAGAAGTGATGACGTGGCCTAAAGCGTTTCATTAACAAACAGAAGGACAGGTATATCTCAGGGACGCAGTCAAAGCTTTCGGCGACCGCGCGCTCGAGCACTTTAGGTACCTATCAACGCTATGGTCGCATACTTTCCACTTCTGAAATGTCACAGGAGGTTTCTCCAGACCCGATTAACGCAAAGATCACGAGATTATACCGGGGCAGTGTCAAAACCTTGGAAGGCCCCGCATGTTAGCTTGTGT
>JAZHYW010041717.1:0-24980 GCA_037355805.1 Ixodes ricinus
TCTATAAAACAGTTATTGTTTCAACTTAAAAAAAGTAATACGAAATGAAAAAGATATAAAAATTATAAATAAAAACTTCAGCGCGACGGATTACAAGTGAAAGATGTGTTACCAAAGCAAAGGAAAGTCAAGATGTAGGCGTTTGACTAAAATATCAGACACCATGCTATAATCATGCGCAAAACTATGCTTAAACGAAAAAGCGGACATTCCCCCATCACACCATCCGCCGAGATAAACTCCTAAAAACAAATATTGTGGGCGGCCTAAGTGTCCGTTTGCCTTTTTCCTTAGACTTACCTTGCCCTAGATGAAGCTCTTTTTATTCTTATTTTTACCCAAAGAAGAACATTGTGGCCTTCCTTTCTCTCGGGTCTCTTAGCGAGCAGCTTTGCAAAACATTTCTTTTAACCGGAACTGGTACAACGCTTCTCTTACGGGACAGACAGCGTCCGGTGAGCTGACTCAGCAACCGGCGTTCTCCGGTATAAATACAGCTTCCACATCAACCCGCCCTTTCCCCCGACGTCACCGCAAAACAACCGGTGGCGAAACAAAGCCAAGCCGTCCCCGCAACCGCCCCGGGGAAGGCTGTACACGTACCGCGCGGAGTTATGCGCGCCTATACGTCACGTACTGCTCGCGGACGCTTCGGTCGAAGCAGGGGATTTTCCGACCGAGACAACGGACACAGCTCCTGCGGCAGAGGACTGGAAGGACGCCCCTGACCTTGCACTGAGGCAGACAGGGCTTGCCAGGCAGCGCTGCCCCCGTCGGTCTGGCCGTCGAACAACGAAGGCGAGAACGTTCCCCAGCCCTATGCAAAATGGACTCGCGAAAGATGAAATCACTCGCCAAAGGCCACATAAGAAGCAGTGTAGCACGTCTCACCACGGTCGACCAATACGACTTCGCGTGAAAACGAGCTGCCATCATGGCCCGACCCAGTGAAATGGACGACGACCGCTCGAAAATCAGGAGGACGGAATCACATCAGCCATTAACCGATTAACTTAACCGTTGAATGAACAGTCAAAACTGGTAAACTGAATGTCTTCGAAGTTTGAGCCATATCTAAAGAAGAGGCTGTTCATCATCATGGTTAACACTTCCGTCGTCAGTTTGTCTTTCAAACGAGAAAACCTTTCGGACGCTCACTTTTAGGCTCGTGTGGCTGTTGCGGTGCGACGAGGAGATCTCAATTCCGAAACACTGTAGATAAAATGGACACAAATTACTGCCTGAATTATTTGAAAACTAATTTCGAAGTAATTACATTACTTTTCAAAAGTAATTGTAATGTAAGGCTTTTAGTTCGCGGTAATTTGAAATCGAATTAAATTAAATTAGCGTATTTTTCCCGAAGGTACTTAGTAATGTGATTTAATTACTTTTGAAAATAATTTTGCCATCTCTGATCTATATTCCCGTGGTCACTATCTGGCACGTAGCCACGCGCAGAGAGAGCAGAGTCAGGTGACGAAAGGCAAGAGGTTGATTGGTCAAACGGGCGCGTACCTCCCTCTGGACTCTCAGCTTAGAGGTCAGAAGTCAAATTTGGGGTTTACGTGCACTAATACTCCGCTTCACCTGCCAATGAAGCGCAGCGGATGCTACTAGCCATCCCAGCCAATCCAGCGCTATGAACGCGCCACCTGACTATAAGCGTAAAGGTCACGTGACATTCAGACGGCCCAGGATTGGCCTAGATGGCTCGCAGAGTCCGCTGCGGTTTATTGTGTGATGCAACGGCCAGAGTTGCGCGCGTACATTGGTGCGTTTCGAGGGACGAGCTCCTTGACGCTAATTCATCGAGACAGAAGAAGGGTAGACCAGCTGAACTCGGGGGCCGGCCCCACTTCATCTTCATTAGCAACGCGTTGCGCTCGGTTGAACTTTTATTATGATTACTTTCTGCGAAGGAGCCTTTTTTCCCTCAGTCCTGGAGTGAGATTCGGCTAAGTTCGGTCGACTACGGGCCGAAGGGGAAGATGCGTGCCGATTTTACTTTGCGCGTTGACTTTTCGCTTCGCCACTGCTGCTTCATTCGGATGCTTGGCGCCGGAAACTATTTTCTCCGATCGATCGGAGGTTACCATGCGCTACTCAATCCATCCGCGCACGACTCGCTTATCGTGAGTTTTCATCTCTTCTGAGCATCGGGCGGTCAGTTGAAGGGTTCGCTGACTCTGTGGCAGTGACCTTTTTCTCGTGTACTATTTATTTAATTTTATATTACACTTTGAAGTCCCGAAGATATCTGTGTGCGATGTTCGTATTTTCAATGTTAACAACTTTCTAGGATTGAAAGATTGCATATATTCGTTTAGCGAGTTACGCCTGACTATGAGATGGTAACCGGATGTGCAAGTGGGCAGTTGGTGTAATCAAGTGTGTGTATGTGTTTGTGTTTTCCAGATAAAATTCAGTTGTCAGTAGCCCTTCGTGTGTTCACACTCATATTCCTTGTCCTTGTTTATTTATTTATTTATTTTTTACTTTTACGCACTAATTTCTACGGGAGCAGATATGCGTATCGCTCAATAATTTTAGTTTGCTCCAATAAATGACTTCTGGCCGATGCCATTTCGAGCGCCCGTGCATTCGGCGCTTGCTTTGTGGCAAGTGCGTGTTGTGATATGAATTTGTGAATCCACAGTCCAGTAACCATTGGAACGGTGCTTAGTTGCTAACAATTCAATAATAATGTTAATATTAACGAGTATATATTTTTTTGTCTTGAAGTTACAAAAATTTAGATGTTCATGTAAAAGTAAGCCGTCAAGTTAAGGACCGACTTACTCCAACAATTTATTGACTAGTACCCCCCCCCCCCAACTAAATTTTCGAAATCGCCGGCCTTCACCCTTTCCGGTATGCTATTTAGTATCGCAAAATGAAAATAGTTATTGTGAAATCGGCAAGTGAAAATGACGCCAAAACCTTCAAATATATCAGCGCTTTTCAATGATGTAACACCAGGGAAAGGCAGGCTTTCAGGTTGAGAGGGCAGTCTAAAAATGGACTATGCCGAGCATCTGTTACGTGCTGCTGTGCAAAGTGTTGGAGCGACGAGCTTCCATAGAATTCATTTTACACCATGAAACTGCTTGTAATCAGTTCGGAACAAAGTTTACAGTCCATGGAGTGGACCCTGCCTTCCCCTGACGTCACCGTTTTTTCATTGTTGCCAGCAGACTTTCACTTTGAAAAACACGGGAAAGACCAAAATGATACATTCAGTACCTTGGCGATAAATATAATTATTTTGTCCAAATATTCCGGTTACTAGTTCGGCAAAGTTTGTTGGTGTGTTTAGCAAATTTCCAGGCCAATCGGGAATTATGAAGAAAACGCCGAAGTACCCCTTTAAAGACTGCCAAGAAGGAGTCCTCTGCCTTTTTGGTAAGGCACATTATATCTTCCATTATAATTGTAATAATAAAATAATATTGATGAACTCGAAAGGAAACTTCGCGGAAAGCCTTGGAGCGACGGTCATGTTTCTTTAAGAAAATTTCGATTGATAATTGTCGTCTAGAGCGACGTTGCCGGGAATGTGAAGCTTTTCTTCAGGGGTTAATTTTTCAGGTTTTTTGGGGGCAGCTTCTGCCATGTTCGTGCTTTGTTTTAGACTTATACTAAAGGTGTAATAATATCGTACATCGACAAATAACGTTAGGTGGTGGCTAATATTTTACACATTCTCCTACTCCAAGCACAAAGTAAAAAGGTTCAGTTCCACTTCATTTCTTCATATTTTCTTCACTGCTGCTATAAACACAGGCCAATTTTAAATTGAAACATTTGACGAATAAAGTAGCAGAAGTTAGTTGAAGATGCTGAACACGCACTGGCAAGCTCGTAAACTTGGTGTGTATTGCTCTCCTGCCTTTTGTTTCTTCCGCTCTCGGTCTCTTTCTTCACGAGACAGGCGACACCAGACGCATGTCTCGCCTTGTTTTTGTTCTTGTTTTTAATTTAGTCTACATTTTCGTTCTATATTCGAACCTGCCCAGTGAGGGTCTCGCGCAAATTTATTCTTATGTAACGAGATTTGTTGGTCGTGTGGTGGTGAAAATACGAAGCTGTTTAGTGAGGGCCTGAAAGCACGTGCTTGGAGTCGCGGTATACACCTTTGCAAGTGGAATCCCGGCTTAATCTCGAAACGTGTTCCCAGGTGAGGCGGACCTACTCCAGCCAGGATGTTCGCTGCTTGTCGTACAATGTTGCCAAGCGTCGCTAGCGAAAGAGAAGGACATATTTAAAGGAATACAAGAATAAAAAAAAAAACACACAAAACAGAATGAATCTTTATTGTCTCCAAAGAATGAAAACGAGAGGGACGTCGCCATTGCATCAACGAGGGCTGCGCTCGAGGCAGCACTGGCTTCCACGACGTGCTGGAGTAGAGGCTGCTATCGTTATAAAATCAGCTCCAACCAACGTTACTAGAACCACTCAGTTGGGAAACTGCCAGAGGGACTGCTCTGAAAAAGTGGCACCGATCCGTCCGCGAGAACCGAGCTAATGGCGATCCCAACGCCGCCATTCCTCCCTCAGCGGCCAGACCAGGAACTGCACGTGACTTCCATTTTCGCTGTAATCGGCTATTTAGGGGCCAGAACAGATACTGTGGAAGGGGCTTCGAGGTACCACCCCCGACTCCCAGGTGGACGCGCCGCGGATTACTACCGTGTTTATTATGCGCCTAACTCAGGACGCGCTACCTGAAATCCCCGCTGAGACACGGTTGTATAAAAACAATATTAATTATACCGAAAAACCTTGATAACTAAAGATTTTAGAAAACAACACGCGCCCCCATTTTGTACTAAAGTCCAATAAACGTTACTACAAAAAAGAGTTTTTTCCGTTAGTTTTTACGCAAAAACATGCTTTCTAAAAGTTCAAGGCGGCCACAGTTAAGACAAATGATACAGGGCGGCGCTGTTGTCGTATTTAGCTCGGTCTAGGTGGACGCCAGCGGTCCAGGTTTCAACGGTGAGTTTCCACCCTGAGAGTTCTAGTAACGTTGGCTCCAACCCTAAACATGCCCCATCCTACAATATTTGATGCCACGATTGTGTGTGGATACCTCACCCTGCGTCTCGAAACAGGAAGTACATCGCTAACGTGCTCTAACGTCGGCCATCTGCGGTGCAGCAGACGCCGCCATCTTGTCCTCGCCCACCTCAATGACGTGACCCTAGACCACCTCAACATGGCGGAAACGTTACGCGGCGCTAGCATCGCTCATAATGGCAGCGCACAGGAGTCTTTCTTGCAAAAGTGTAAAATGTCCTGCACTAATACCCTATTGGCGACGTGAGCGATCGAAAACGTCGCTGTGGTCGCCCCACCACAATTGGCCGAATGCCGACTATGACGTCAGCAAAAGATCTCTCATCGGCGCAAATAAGAGGAATGTAAGAACTTCAATTTTGACGGTGTTGGCAGTGTTGCTTTGACAGCGCCATGATTTCAGGCTTCCACCATGCCCATTACAAACACCATCGAACTTGTTCTTCACAAGGTAATGACGTCACGAAAGGTAACCAAACGTGGGGGCCACCAAAACATCTCGCCGCTAATTAGCGGCGAGATGTTTTGGTGGCGCCCTCCTATGGTGTCCTCTCGTGACGTCATTACCTTGCGAACAACAAGTTCGATGGTGTTTGTAATTAGCATGGTGGAAGCTCGAAATCATTCCGCTGTCAAAGCAACACTGCTAACACTGTCAAGATTAAAGTTATCACATTCCTCTTATTTCCGTCGATGGGAAATCCTTTGCTGACGTCATAGTAAGCGTTTGGCCAATCGTGGCAGGCCGACCAGAGCGACGCTTTTGATCGCGCACGTCGCATAGCCGGTATTCACTGGCGGCCATAGTTGACCTCGCTGTCGCAGAGCGCGAGCTCACGACGAGTTTTCACAACGCTTCCGCAAGGTGCTATTCACCCCACCAAAATTGTAAGCCCCTTGGAAGACAAGTGGGGTATCGTTCTTAGCATGCGCTATGAACGCTGCGTTCAAGTATGACGCCCAGTGAATACCACCTATAGACCCTTTGCTACATTATGCCAAGCATCAAGGAGAATGATGGGAATCGATGGACCTAAATTCCCAAGCGCCAGGGAGCATGCTCCGAGCGTAGTACACGCGCTGCACGTGCTGGCGTTAGCAGTAGTAGCTTTTCCCGAAGCAAATGTCTAAAACAAATGGCATTTGCACGCGCGTTGTCAACGCTTTATTTTGGTGTTTTACTTCGAATCTTTCATACGGAGAAGGCGAGCGCGCGTGGCGCGTGTCCATCGATTCCCATCATTCTCCTTGATGCTTGGGTAATTTAGCAAAGGTCTATTGGCGACGTGAGCGATCGAAAGCGTCGCTGTGGTCGGCCCACCACAATTAGCCGAATGTCGACTATGACGTCAGCAAAGGATATCAAATTGACGCAAATAAGAGGAATGTAAGAACTTAAATTTTGACGGTGTGGGCAGTGTTACTTTGAGAGCGCTATGATTTCAGGCTTTCACCATGCTCATTACAAACACCATTGAACTTGTTCTTCACGAGGTAATGACGCCATGAAAGGTAACCAAACGAGGGCGCCACCGAAACATCTCGCCGCTAATACACGTTTGCAAGAAAGGTTTCTGTGCGCAGCCATTTTGAGCGATGCCGCGCCGCATAACGTTTCGCCATGCTGGGGTGCGCCAGGGGCACGTCATTGGGGTGCGCGATGACAAGATGGCGGCGTCTGCGGTATCGCCGACGTCCAGCGTTAGCGACACACTTACTGTTTCGGAACGCAGGAGGAGGTATCCACACAGAATTGTAGCGTCAAATACTGTAGGATTGGGCAAGTTTAAGGGTTGGAACTGACTTTATAACGATCGCAGTCTCTGTTCCAGCACGTCGCGGGAAGCCAGAGCTGCAGTGAGCGCAGCTATCGTTGATGCAATGGCCATGTGGCTTCTGACGCATTCTGATGAGCTCTTTGAGACTTCAAATATTTTTGTAGATTTTCGATTTCTTTTTTGTTTATGTATTTTATTTAATTGTTTATGCTCTTTCGCGGTCCAACACAAAATCTGTATGTTTTATAAATAACCTATTTTTTATTTCTTTGTGCGCTCAGTGGGGTACGCTTCAGCAAGAGACTCTTGGCGACATTGTACGACAAGCAGCGAACGTCCCGGCTTGAGAGTAGGTCCGCCGCACCTCGGCGCGCGGTTCGAGGTTAAGCGTTGATCCCACTTGCGACGGTGTATAGGACAATCCGGTCATATAGGACATTTGGCTCATTCTAAACCATGCTGACAACATACCATTTTCAGAGTAAGTTCACTCATTTCGCTGCAGATTCATCAGCTTCAGCAAGAAGTGTCAAGCAAGTAAAAATTATCTTTGCTGATGAAGCTGCCTTCTGTAAATTCAAACGGCAACCAAAAAAGAAATGAATAATATTGCTGAATTGAAACCTGCACTGTCAGACGTATCACGTACATCACCCGTATGATTAGCCTTCGCAAAGAAACCTGGCGAGCAGCGTGGTTTGTGTAATACGAGCCGTCTGTCAGCGAGCTTGTGACATGGGACCGAGTCGACATTAGGTGCATGGATCGTGACAGGGGAATCCCTTAATTTCTTGGCGCTCCGTTAAACACCACGTACGGGCGGACGTTGCGACGTTGCGCATTCGTGGGAATAGCCACTTGCTATGATCAGAGAAATTTCCCGGGTCTAAAGCGGAATCGACCGCGCAGCGAGACCATATTGAAAGCGGTTCGCCCTCCCCAGTCTGAGTGGGCAGCAGCGGCCAGGGCGTGCGCCACCGGATTTGAAACCTGTAATATCAGGGATGACTCCGACTGAAGGGGCAGCAATCGTACTGCGGAGAAGCCTCGTGCGCTTGCAATGGCTATACGTACGCACTTGTAGATACCTCTGCTCACGTAGCCTTTTATGGGCTTCGCTAACTTTCCTGGCTCGTGGTTCTTAAGGGTCAAAGTTGTCAAGCAGCTTTTATAACATGGCTACACTGTGCGAGAAAAAAATTGAAATAAAAGGAGGATATCATAGCAAAAGCACGCAAACATAAATGACATACTGCAAATATGCAAGGCCTTTTACGAAGAAGTGACAATATAAAAACAATATTGAAATATTTTATTGCGTCGTCCTTGGCGGCGGACGGAAAGAGATATCTGTAAATTGTTCATTATACACTTAATTAACAAAAAGAGTCTAATTAACATTGTAACGATATTGCTTCACCTATAGCATGTTTCAAAATAGAGATTTTTAGCTTGTCGTTTACTGAGGCTAAAGCAACTGAGAAATCTCAGGCAAATCGACTTCGAAACTCGGAATCGATTTGGGATCGGGTTAAATATTTCGGTCACTTGTTCACAGCAACTTGCGCGTCACCACACGTCACACTCTGACGCCACTTCAGCAAAGAAATTTTCCCCGCTCTTGATGCGCTTTTTCCGGGTAAGTTTCGATTCCCCGCTGCCGTGATTGCCGAAATTCGCCGTGCAAAACTCTAAGTAGATTTTTTTTTAGATCACTTTTAGCTTGAGTAAATTATACGGGCTGCAATTCTTTAATTAAAACATGCGGTCTAAAACAAAATGTTAAAAATGTTGATTTTTGCCGATTAGTTAATTAAGTATCCAATGTGCACTTTACACTTGCGTCCTCACGTCCGCCGCCGTGGACAACGTAATCCCCCAAAAATCGTGTTTTTACATCCCTTAAAAAATGCTGTCACTCTTACGTAAAACACTTTTTATAATCACGTGCACGGCTCATTACAGATTTTATGGTATTTTTTACACCGTCCAGCGCTTTGAAAAAACATCGAACAAACAAGATCACTGGCGAAATTTTGGTATATTACGAAAAAGTAAGCGGTCGAAATGTTTATAAAGTTAAAATATACAAATCAATATGCCATGCAGACACAAAGCGTTCAAATGGTTATAGCTGGATTTTTTTTTCAAAGCGAACATGACGTTGATTTATTATTAGCCCATCGGTTGGTTGTTATGAGTGTTCAGACAGGTCAAACCCTGCTCCGCCGAACGCTCGAATGTAGATGAACATGCGCGCAATGAAAGTAGTGATGTGCTCGTGCCTGCGCCTTCTAGAGCGCGGCATATAATTTTTTGATGCGGCGTATTGTTATCATGTCGTGTTATCGTGTGGTAGAATAAAGCGCCCCGTGGTGATCTTATCTGCAATGTTATTTCAGTGATCTGGATCTCTTTCACTGGAACGCAACTAGCTCAACTTGCCATCTTAACTCTCTTTTTACCTTTCAGTGGAACATAAAAAAGACTCGCGAGCGTACCTTCAACACATTTGAGCTGAGTGAAGGCCGGTTAACTAAAGATGAAGTAGGTACAGTATTGAACGAATGTAAACATTTTTGTAGATACGAAGCTTGAACGTACGGATAACGCGCACCTTTTCAACTCCCCGAATGAGGTGACTTCGGGCAAACTTGAACGGATCAAAGCTGGCTACCGACCACTGAAGAGATGTTCGGATGCTGCCCTGTATCACCTTAAATCATAATTGCGCATTAGCTCGTAAGATAAAGTTGCTAGCTTACAAAACGGCTTTTGATAGTACCCACGAGGCGGGGACGCACTTAAAAAAATTATGGATTATTCCCGTTGTATTGTGCATGGTTTGAGAGTTACTTGAGAAATGGTATAAATCACGTTAGATTATCTAACTCTATATCCGAGCCATTTGCATCTTCATCTGGCGTGCCACAAGATTCTAACCTGAGACCGCTCTTGTTTTTGGTGTTTGTTAATGATTTACCGTCCTGTATTGAAAACTCAAAAATATTCATGTTCACCGACAATTTCAAATTGTTCCGTAAGGTTGAAACTGTTAATGACTGTATTCAAGTGCAAAATGACATCAGCTCCCTTGATGAATGGCAGGGATTTCGCTAGACCCCCCTAGGGGGCGGTGTAGACCCCCCTCGTTTTTCCGAAGGCACCCCCTTAATTCACAACGACTCCTATATTCGCAATGCCCCCCTCCCCCTTTAACCCCCCAAAAAATATCTCAACACCCCCCCCCCCCTGATTTCAATTCCTGGGAAACCCCTGATGAATGGTGTTTGATAAATAGCCTACAATGAAACCTAAAAAAGACAGAAGTAATGTCCCTTACTAAGAAGAGAGACAGCATAGTTTTGGTCTATACACTGTTCGATGGACATATACGGCGAGAACTTTATGTGCGTGATATTGGTGTTTTCGTAGATTCCGGCTTGAATTTTGGCGTACATGTTTCTAGGATTGTTGGTCAGGGACTGCGCTTCTTAAGTGCAATTTCGCGAATGACGATAAGATTTAGTCACTTTGAGTATTTGTCAAGCCAGTATCGTGCACTTGTAAGATCGCTTCTTCAGTTCGCGTCTGTGGTATGGAACTCTATCGCGATGTCCCAGAGCAACCTACATATATATACTTGAAATGTCCAGCACAAGTTTATTCGACTTGTGTACGATAGGCAGATTGGTCGCAGTCGTTTTTGCAGTTATAATTGTCTCATTGTTGACCTCGGTATGGTGCCACTACATGCTAGAAGAATTACAAGAGGACACATGCATTTTCTGCACCAAGTTGTGCGTGGTTCTGATTGATTGCACGCAGCTGTTGATGGCGTTGAGGTTTCGTATACCAACCGGAGCGGGCATTCAAGTGCCGAGACACTTTTTATCCCGATGTGCAGTCCATCTGCCCTGTGACACGCCTGCAACAAACATATGATGCCTTTTTTGTTGACGAAGATATCTTTGTTTGACATTAGCGTATACATTTATGACTTTTCGAAAGTGCACTGCTGCCCAGGCCACCAGGATGTTTGTAGGCACTCAACAAAATGTCTATCTATCTATACCTATCCATCTAAAGCTACGAAGTTACGCTGTATAACTCTTATGTTAAGCGAGTACTAGCGGCTTCTTGAAAAGCGATGGAACGGAGAAATTAATTTGACTGCTTTTATATGACAACTTCCAGTACTTATAAAGATAAACGCGTGACAAATCTGGATGTCTTTCTACTGGCTTCCGTTCAGCCGATACAAAGCAGTTATTGTCTAAATTACTCGGTCATAACCTTATTTTCAGTGCGCTTGCTGAAGAAAGCTCTCTCTACGGTGGTCCGATTTCATTACAGTCAGTCGCAGAGAAGGATGATTGAGGTTCCGACGCTCTTTTGGTTGACAAGAGCGGACACTCATTTGGTTTTCGCCGACAGACCTCCAAAGCGTGGTGATCAGCTTACAAGCTTAAGGGCGCAGCGGGTTGCGGGCGTAAGAATCGCCTTCGGTCACGGCTTCGCGCTGAAGAAAAACAAAGGGGTCAACCTTAATCCAAGCAGAGCCTGCCCGAGGAAAAACATCGGCGAAGGGCGGGGCTCCTCCGACGAGGAAGAAAGGGGCTTCAGAGGGGCTTCATCCGTTGGCTCTGTCAGCGCGATAACCGTTGATAGCGGGACGCCGTTCGGTGTACGTGGGCAGATATTCTTTGCGAACTTTCTGCCGCTGCTTCCTGAATAAGCCCCGACTTCACTCACGTTGGTTACGCTTCGGACGGTTGATCATAATAATAAACAATAGCAGGTGGAGCGAATATTGACGTAAGTACAGGCGTACGAGGACAAAGACGCTCAGGTGAAGTGTTTTGCAAGGTGTGTTTTTGCCAGTAATTTTCCTGCAGCGATACGCAAGTTAGTGTATTTCAGCTGTGGTGAGCTCATTCCCCTTCGAAACGATCATCGGCACTTATTGCGGAACATTGCGGCAGCGACTGCATATTTTCGGATGACGATTTTCTTGCAAGACGTGTTGGAAACTTGTAGCCTCTGATAAAGTTAGCTCTCAGTTTATGTCGGTATTCTCAGTGGTGAAACAGTTAGAAATACTGACATCCTATATGATAACGTGTGCTCGTGCGTGTGTGTATCAGTCTATTTACCACTATATCAAGATAACCTCGTAGTGTAGATGGTGTCTGGATTTTATATGCGCCCAGAGCGTGCAATTTTGGAACAAACAAAACAGACACAACGAGGCCGCACGTTTACGCTTAGATTTAGCATGTTCTTAAATTTACATTGCGCCGTTCTGAGCGTTTTGGGATAATTCTTGTGGATTCATTTTTTTCATGAGTTGAGTACACCAATAATGCACACCTTATGTACCAGCAAGATTCAGCAGCCACTGGAAGAAACCAGCAGGTCCAAACATGTGCACAATTTTTCTTAACGGATTTTTATTGTAACCTTTATTCTTTACAAATTTTATTATTCGAGTCTTTCATTTATTTTCGTCCAGGTGATCACGAAGAGCTAATCTCGTACAGGCGGATTCAGAAACAACTGACCCCCAGCGATCCTCGGTAACGCTGCCACACGCAACATTTCCAACCAAGAAAGTGTCAATAAAGACAAGCGACAGCAAACATGTCAACATTCCGCCGAGACTGTATCCATGGCATTCGGAGGGTATCGCTTTCTTTTGTCCTCAAATTGGAGCCCAACGACTCCGCCCCTTTCGTTCCCTGGCCTTGGAACGAGGTAAACGAACCAGACGGCCGAATACGGCAAGATGGAAGACTTGTTGACGGTCATGACGTCGTAGAATCTGCGTGGAAATTATAGTCCTAGAGCGAGAGCAACGCTCAGAAAAGAGCCACAATGAGGTGCCTTTGTGACCTTGACAGCTTTTTTTCCAGGAGATTCTTTTAGCCGAGAAAAAAGGAGGCAAAATAAATTGCACGGTTGAGGCGGGTTCCAACTTTGTGGTATGGTTTGGTTCAAGCGCCGAAGACCTTATCTTGGTTCGTACGCGGGCCTCGCACGCAAACACGTCGTATTTTAACGGCCATTTTCACCCTAAAGAAGTGCACTAGAAGGGGTTTGGCTGTACGCGGAACGTTATAGATTCCATTTTATGTCCTGCATTGAGTTACCTGTTAGACTTACAGGACGATGTTATCAAGTTTCTTCCAAAGTTGTGCCTATTATAAAAATGTTTGCAGACTGAATAAAGACGTAGGACCAAACCAGGTGTAAAAGAATTGCTTTATTATTATTGAAAATTAAAATTCAGCAAGGTCTCGTTAAACTGATTTTAAAAGTAAATACCAATACACGCAAAAAAATCTATTTCACAACGGGGCTGAAACCGTTCTAAACACGCACAGGCGCTTTAAAAAAAACACAAGAGAGTTTCACTTTGGTTGGTATCATATGACAATATTATGTTTAATGCCAGGACATCATACGGCTCATTAACTTCAGTACTACTCAAAAGATATTGTATCTATTTCAATGTCACTCTCTTTCCTAAATATTTTTTGTCACGGATTCCTAATTAATGCACGTTTTACTTGTATGAAGATTCAGTATGTTTTTTTTATAAAAATTTGTTTCGTCTATGCTATCTAATCGCACCCGAAGCTGCGACTGGCTTCGATCGAAAAAACAAAACGCTCTCCAGTCTTGAATCTGTCCATATTTTTGTTATTTTTTATGCTGTTTTCTTTCGTGTCAGCTTTTTAACGTGACATTTTCAATTTAATTTTGTTTTGCGTAACTCAGTGCCTTTGGAGGCATGTAAAAAGGAATAAATAACTTTAAATGGCAGATTTTGTTTTCTTAAGTTTTAGATATTAAAACAATTGAGCGCAGACAGGTGGCTTCAACTCTGTTTTGGTTCAGAGACCGTATTTCTGTGCTTAATTTGCGTTTTTTTAAACACGAGAATTGGACAATTAGACGGGGAGATTATATCCGAGATGCAATTTTACAGATTTTAGGGCCGACTTTCTGCACACAGTCTTCTTTTCATTATTATTTTGTGCCGGTAACAACTCTCTACAGAGACTTGTAACTGGCACTGGCATACTAGAGTTGGGCTTATACCAATTAATATAGAATGCAACAAAAATTGTGCAATTCAATTGGGGGTAATGTATTAGCTCGAAAAGGAACCCCCTGACAGCTTCCGAATGTAGACAGTGTTTCACTAATAAAGTAGGTTAATGGAATAGCTAGTGCATTTCAGTACGAATGAAAGAGCGGAAATAGGACAAGGACATGAAAGGAAACGAGCGTTTATACTGTCTTATTTGCTTGTCCTCGTCTTATTTGCGCTATTGTATTTGTATCGTTATGCTCTACTAAGGTCAGACATTTTCAGGATATTTTTTTCCTAGTCATTGCTACTAGCTTCTACCACATTTGCACTTTGTATTCTCAATTTTTGTTAGTATATGGGCCTCATCGAGACCACTCAAGGACGCTAAAGAATGCATCGAAATCGGAGTCAAGCGCATTGAAAGTGGACACCTGAAAGATGTTTTCGCATCCCCAGCATTCCTGGACACGGTCTCCTTGCGCCCTCTCTTGGCTATTATCAGCAAAACGTAGTAAAATGATAATTTCAGCCAAACTACTGCAGAAATCCTTATGTTCCCCGGGATATCTATAGAGGGCACTAATACACTCTTATTTAATACCTACTTAAACCTCAGGATTGTATACTTTTATTCCTCGGCCCGATGTAATATTGTTGCATTGGGTCCTATAGATCACTTTGACAAAATTTCATATTTATTTTCACTGAAATGAAGAATCGTAAAGTTTCCGAGGAATATAATAGCTGCCGACTCATAGCACACACCGCAGTTAAAATTTCGGTTTTTTAATTAATTCCTTTTATTCCTCGAGACTTTCGAATTCGGCCCGCTTTTTGCCCCTGTAAAGTTAGCACTCCGCCGTCCACCAAGAGGCTTGCGGCCAAGCTACCTTTTACATAGGATTATCGAAAAAAAAGATTTGTACGATGCGTTTGTGACAGCATATTGACTAAGAATGTGGCAGTTACAATATATGACTATATAATAATTAGATGTTTACAATCAAAATTTGTGCACTAGATTTCAAATATAAGCAATTGTTATGTAGGGTCAGAAACACTTGCATTGTATATATTTTGTTTTGAATTTGCCTGTGCACTTAAAGTTTTAGCTCGGTTACAGACACAAACTGAACAAAATTATTTCAGGCGAGTATAACTAAAAATAACTAGAAATATAACGAGAACGGCGCGCCGCTGACCGTTCGATAGTGTGTATTTTGATCTATCTTATTTTATTTATACATACATACGAGTATGAATAAAGAACACAACGAAAACGACGCTGAGAGGATGACACACCGGGCGACGGCGGTGCCTCAATCTGAGCCCTGGGCCTCGGTCCCTCAGAGGCGGCAGCTTCTATTTTGACTGGGCTACCTCCTTGGAGCCTCATGCTTCGACCCCAGTGGACCCCAATGAGCAACAGCGCCATCATGTTCCTGGGGCTCCTTTATGCACCGATCGAACGGCGCACCAGATCCCCATGGCTGCTGACCCGGCCAACCCACGTCCACGAAATCTGGACTTCTGCGAATCGGACTGCCATCCTCCCCAATATTAACAATCCATGCCGTCGTCATCATGCATGTAAATACTCATCACATTATCATGTTCACTAGACGCGGCACAGCGGGCCTCCATGGTATGGGCTGCTGCCTTTCCGCGGTGACGCGGCTCTCCAAAGCCAAATAAATAAAGACTAAAAACTAAGGACTAAAGACAAATTGCTTTGCTGACCAACAGCCGGTAGCGCCTTAAAAGAAAGAACTATAGTGTTTTCTTGTTTAGAGGATACAAATTCCAAAACTACACCATACTATTCACGCACATCACTGAAATAACATACGCAATACAGAAAATAACAGATTGTCTCTTGAACGCAAAACGGCAAAATACACATAAGTGGGGAGATTTTTGGTTTTGAAAAGCCAAATTCAGAAACGTAAACTAAACTAATGTTTGCTGAAACTCGGGGTATATCGTGTGCATCGTTTCAAAAAATTATCAAACAAAAACATTACGCAACACATTTGACGTTGTTTCACACCTCGAGACACTGGCTTGCACCTGGCGCACCGACCGCCGGCGTAGCATAGCGCGTAGTCATAAAATGTCTGCGACTGATGATGATGATAACTTATTTGCCAAAAAAAAAGAAAAAAAGACTCGGCACGGACTTTTCCCTCCGTCAGGGCTGGATTCGGCGCTGCAGGCGTTCTGACTAATGCAAATAAGCGGAGTGGAATGTATTCCCCCTAGTAAAGTATTTGGCCAGACGCAAACGGTGAAATATTGTGGGAGGCCGGAGAGATACAGGAGAGGAGATTCCTATAGGCGGTCGCGCGCTTCGAATTCTCCGTTTATCTTGCTCCAGGGTGCCTACATGTCTGTCAGTCTCAGGGTGAAGACATCCATTATTGCCCTGAATGTGCCAGCGCGTGACGCTCTCGCGCACTCGGTGCGTGACTTGGGCGGTAAAATGGCGTCCATGCATTAGCCAAAGCTACGCGCTCAAGCTGATTGACACCGGATTGCGCGCAGTTCAAAATGCACAAAAAAAAAACGATTGGGCGGAAAAATGGCTGAGATGTCACCACTCAAGCAAAAGCGCACGTGTGTATGAAGTCACTCTTTCTTACTCAAGGTTGATACGCCACGTGTCGCTGAGAATCTGGAACTTAAACAGCGTGTCTCAGAAAGCTGGCCATGGAGATCCAAGAATTTCGAAAAAAGGTTTTTGTCTTCAAAATAACGACATTGCGCCTCAAATTTGGTTTGATTACGTCTTACTTTTGCATTTTATTAACAATTCGAGTTTTTTTTCGAGCGTGTCATTCAGATCGACAATAGGAAAAAGCAGATATTCATACTAGGGCTGGGCGTCGATTACAAATTTTGACCCGATTAATCGTCACCCCTTAATCGAATAATTAATGGTCTAATCGGTCTCGGTCAGTGCCACACATAGTTAAAAAAACTTCGAAATTTAATAATAATAATCAACCAATCAATCAATCAATGTTTATTATAGTGCCCAGGAACAACCTTGCGGTCTTGGTACTGGCACATTGGATGGAAATGAATACATAAAACACACAAATACAGAAGAGCAATGCACTATTTAGTAACTGAATATAACCATACACGACATACACTGAGCTGAATGATAACAAAATACAAATTCTAGGTCTTGTGTACAATGAAAAGAAATTGCAGTAATGTAAAAACAAGTTTGAGAGGCACTCAAAGCGAATAATATAACGAAGCAGTAGCGAAAGCACAGACCCAACAATGTCTGTGCTCTCCAAAATCAATCATAAGGTGAACCACAATCATTATTCACCCGCCGGACAGGTCTTCAATAGAAATAACAAATGTCCTGTAGCACGAGTTAAAAATATCGAGTTCCTCAGAGTACTGGTTATAACACTCAGTCAGTCTAATAATGGGGCTTAAAAGACTAAATTTTTCGAAATATAAAAGGATGATTGATTCCGAGTAGGCACACGTGGAACCCTAAGACACACTTGAGACAAGAGGCTTAAATCTAAAAATAATAATAATAAGAATAAGTAATATTAATATTAATAATCAAGAATCAAGAATCGGCTATATTTGGTGCCTAGGAACGACCTCTAGGTCTTAGTACTATCACGCCCCAATACTTTCTATACCTAACAACACACATAAAGTGGTACATGCATAACCCAATAAAAATTAGGACAAGAAATAAACACTTTTACAATGACGTAAAAAAAGTTGCACATCGGCAATACAACCAGTGAAAAGATATGTGCCTGAAATGACAGCGATACCTTCCTATTCAGCAGAAATAGGAAAAGCATCAACGACAAACGTCCACGAAAGTATTATCTGGAGTCATACAATAGACACTAAAATTATAAAGAAAAACAAAAGTCTTAACGTCCCCAAAAGATGTCCAGGTGACTGGCAAAACCATTGTAGGCCTTTCCCATACGAAGCACTAGATTGTGTACACTTGCCGCGACTGGAACATAAAAAAGGCATAGGCGCACGGGTCGCCGTGTGGAACCCCAAGGGATATCTGAGCCAGCAAGTCAGGACTCAGGACAGTCAATAAAGCCATGAATGGCTTTAAAGAAAAATGAGAGATCAGCTTTTTCGTGGCGTTTATGTAAGCTAGACAAATGTAGGGTGCTCATTAAACAATCATTGCGTAACAAACATGAGTTATCGCGAAAGTACCTGTCTATAGATATTATTATTGTCATTCTTCTTCTTATTATTATTGACTTTGCTAAATATGTGATGAACGGCGCAAATGTACAATTTTGGATTTCAAATCAACCTTGAAGTCTAGTTGAGAACAGTCGAAGGACACCAACACTCGCACATTATTACTTCAGCGGCGGAAGCAAGCAGGTTCCTTGATATTCTCCGGCAATAGCGAACTCTTTGATAGTTCACAACTGTCTCTACTGCGCTAAACGATCACTTGCATAGCGTTGAAGTGGTGGAGACACGTTTAACATTCTCATCTTGTTTGGAGTTTCAGATCTCACCCCTACAGTTCACTTTAAGCTAAAATTTCACCTAAAGTTTGCACTTCCTACAGGTGTACTCGTCCACGTCTGCGTAATGAAAATATTATAATTTTTTTTAAACTTTTTTTGTCACTCAAGTTTTATTCGATTAACCGGTTAAATAAAGTAATCGCTGATTAAAGCATTAATCGATTAATCGGTAGGTTAATCGATTACGTGCCCAGCCCTAATTCATGCGGATTCAGTCATATTGCTGAGCTCTAGGATCTAAAAAGGAAATGAAGAATGCTGACGAGAGACTTAGATTATTCTGATCTTTTTTGTTAATTTGTTCGGTTTGATTGCCCATTGCCTTCCATTTAATATATTTAAAATTGTTATCGTTTGTGCTTTCTGTAGTGTTTAGGGAAGAATAGGACTTAAATTCGTAGAGCAGAGCTGCTGTTCTACGGTGGTCGCCTCCCGTTAGCAAACATTTTGTCTTAGTTTTTTAGATACGTACAAAAATACTTGCGACTCTGTCTCTTCGTAGCAGTATCACAATCAGCCTTGTGGAAATTAAAATAAAAAAGTAGAATCATGAATGTATACCGTAATTACCTAAATATAAATAAATATAAAAAGGGTCCTGTCTCACAATGTTCTTTTATTAATAACAAAACGAAGAGTCAATATTTTGTCATAATACTCGACGCGGGGGCATCATGCCGTATGGATCCTTTATTGTTTATTTTATTCTAAGTGTCGTAAACAAACAGGTTCATAAAACTGTTTTACTAAAACTCTTTGTTTAAAATGGACCTAAAAAAATGATACACTTTCTTATCTGCTTTTGTTTACTTTCCTACCTTTCTTTCTCCCTCTGGTCGCTTGTCTGCGGAAGCCTCACAAAAGGAGCCCAGGAAGTTGGTCTTAGAGAGAGAGCTCTTGCTTTCTTATTCCGCGCCATAAATTAGAGCTGAACTATAAAAACTCAATTAACACGAAGCCCGTTTTAATCAAAAGCCTCGTAACGAGCGAGGAAATGCGACCTCCGCACTCGGAAGTCGGGGACGTCCAATGCCAAGGTCGCACCGCAACCACCGCGACTGAAAGCGAGCTGTCACGTCTTTTGTTTCGCTCTTTCCCATAAACAAACGCCGCAACAATGGAGTCAGCACAGCGACTCGAAGCGTAAAAATCCCCTCCCTCCTTCCACCCCTATTCACCCAAACACCGCTAGCCAAAACAAAGTGCCACCTTATTAGAAGCCACCTGCTCTCCTAGCAGCGCACAAAGCATCAAGGCGCGCTCACAATAACACCGGCTCCTCTGTTTCTTTCTCTTCCTCGGTCTTTCAACGACCAAGAACGTGAGCGAAGATGCTGCGGATGTATAATGCATTATCCGCAACGCGACTTCGCGGTCAGCGAGGAAGCGGTCGGTGCGATCAGCGAAGCGCTATTAAATCCAGCGTTTGCACACAATGGCCCTTGATTAGCTCGCGCACCCAGCACCTGTGGTGGCTTCGTTTTTTAACTTGCTTCAATGTTGTGAAGTCGATGTTTTTCTTCTCTTTAGTTTGCTCAGTCGAATCATCTAGGTGTTATAAATGAAGAGCAGGCTGTTATAAGTACAATAACATTTTAGTGGTCGTCCAATAATAATAATCAAGAGATAATTTTCGAAGAACTGTTATTTAACAAAGTGATTCTGAACGCACCCAATTTTTTTAATTAATAGCGCTACAGACCATTCTGCAACAAAGATAACACTAAACATATTTTAGGGGCGTGCTACTTTGACGGTTTGGTGCCTTAACTATAACGAAGCTCAGAAAGTATTGAGGCTCCAATGAATTAGTTGAGTTGTAAACTTGAAAACCTGAACGTTCAAAATCGCACGTGTAAATTTTCGTAAAAAAAAAAAAATGCAAGCAGAAAAAGAAGAAAAAAAACTTTATGTCAGTATTTATCTGAAACTTGTGAACTAAGAATGTGGGAACATGTTTGTACGTTCAAAAAGGGCGAACATAAACTATTTTCACTCCAGTTGAAAGTTGGGGGTTTACTTAAAAGGCTTCACTCCACCGCGCTTCGACGGGGTGGGACCGGTCGCATATAGATAGACCGGCTCACTTATTAGCCGATTGCCTAAGCTCGTCCCCACATTTTAATTCTCAGGTTTGCTACCGCAGTGGTCCACCGGGCATTCTGCAGCCCTTCAGGCCGGCTTTGCTGGTTACCAAATTACCCTTGGTAGAGTAGGTCAATCTGATAACTGAAACGCCACGCTACTTCCAACCCGATCAATTTTTCTCTTCTACAATCCCCTGCCAGAGCTAACCGTGTACCAGAATCCAACGCGCCAGTAATCGGCGAGGGGGTTCGGTGGCCGAGTGGGCACACCAGCTCGGTGCACTCGGAGCGAAAGCTCGCAAGCTCGGAATGGGCAGGGGTGGGGATTGAACGTAGGGATCCTGGGCTCAATCCCCACCCCTGCCCGTTTCGATCTGGATGAGCATCGTACCGGCGTGCAGTTGTGTATCACTACAGCGTGATGCACGTTATAACGTGCGTGGTGCTGTCGTACTGCACTGGCTAAATTTATCATCTAGTGTGGGTAACAATGTCCCCATGTTCTGACAAACTAACCTCCTGCTTTATACACAACTAACGACTAATTTGTTTGTTTTATCCCAGGCGCAGGGCATCGCACAAACCGGCCAACAATGACTCTCATTCTGGACCATCGAAGAAAACGAAGAAATGAAAAGTATACGAATACCAAACTTCCTCGGGCCGGCAGTGTCTCCTCGCGAGTCGTGAGGCAGCCGGACTTTGTAGCTTAATCACGTTCGAAGTCTTGAATTACAGAAAAAGAAAAACGATATCAAAATAAGCTCAACGCAGCATTTGGAAACACAAACGAAAATAACGTATACACTCGCGCGCAGGATTCGTGTGGACCGTTATGATCCGAACTGCCGTTAGCACTCCCCATCCCGGAAGTAACCCCGAGCTCGCTGCAGGGACGCCTTGCCGGTCGTGGAAGACCCACCTCCTTGCAGGCAGGACCGACGTTACCGATCTTCTCCGCGGACCGCTATACGGCGTCGCCAAGGGCGGGCACGACCGCCGGCGGTCCGGTCGCCCGAGGTCCTGCGTCGGTCGGCACACGAGCCAGTCGAGGAGGCGGCGTGCACCCCGAACGCGGGGATCGGGCGGGCAAATGTTTGCCCGCGTGGGGAGGGATCCCGGTGCGAGAAGAAGGCGTTTTTATGCCTTTCCGAGGCGCCGTTATGCGTTAGACAACCTGCGCGGGTCGACGGCCCCGCGTTCATTGAAGGGACGCCGCCGTGGAATCGTCGGCTTTCGCTCGGCTCAGGTCCGCATGACGACTCCGCCGGATGGATTCATCACTCGTCACGTTTTGTGGCGGGTCGACGTTGGACGGGACGCCGTTAGGACCGTCTTCTCGATTTCGGGTCCTGCTCAGGGGGACCCGCGCGAGACGCAAGATAAGAGATAAGAGAGCGAAAGTGTGGGCTGTACTACGAGCCACGCAGCCGCGACCGAGGAGAATTGACGCTTTCACGGCCATCTCTCGAGCACAAGAGAGACAGCGGACGTTTCTTCGAGGAACGGCACGAAATTTGAATTGAGATCGCCTTCGCTTAGAAAGCTGCGCGCTTTCGTAAGTGAGCGGAGTGCGCCGTAGATATCGTGCCTGCTGGATGCAAGGTATGCCGAGGGCATGTCTGCGTCTATATGCGATTCTATGTGCGTGAGTGTCTCCGCATTACTGTCGACATGTGGTCGACCTTCACGAGCGCGTGGGAATTTGTGTTTACTTTACATGCTTGAGTTTACGTGCGTTTGGGCATGATTCAGTGTGCTCGTGATTGTGTGTATGATAGTGTTGCAAAAAAACGTTGCTGGTCATAATGAAAAAATAATTATAGTTACAGATGCAGTTACTGGGCTTCAATGCGATTATTTTACACTTACAGTCACTTACGTTTTGACTAATGGGTGACTTAGTCGCAATACCAGCTGTAAAAATAGCTTAATGGAAAGCCATAACCATTACTCACCACAAAAGGATATATAATTTCCTTCTTTAATATCATTCCGACTTATGAGCGCAGCTAAGGTAAAACAAAAACAAAAATATGCCAACTTATCACAGCGAACACAGCGTCAACGACTGTGTCCGTTCAAAATAATAGTCCACCATTGCTTGTATAACATCATTAATAAGAAGCGCCTCGTTGGGCAAGGACATCGCCAGGATGACGTATATTCGCACTAACCTCGTTGAAGAACGGCTGATGAAAATGCCTTGAACCTAGATATTCACTATCTGCCTCTACATATATGCTTCCATGTTGACAGTGCCCTCCGCGCCCAAATATAAGCGTTCGCATAAGGAGGGTGAGTGATGTGAAGATTATGAGGAGATAGAAGTTTTGTACCCCGAGGACAGCGGGATATAGAAAATTCCAAACCTTATTTCCCAGTTAAACCAAAGAAAAGAAAAACTGAAAGAGCATCTTAATTTTCATCTAACTTTACGCACAGACATATCAAAGACAACCCCAGTCGAAGGCTTAGTTCATTGGTGCCTTATCCGTTACTGTTTTTAGATAAGTAACACTAAACGTCCCAAAATAATAATAATTTTTTTATGCGTTATGCCATTTATTTGTATAACTCGTTGCTCTCAGCACTGCATTTGCTGCACAGAGTACCACCAGGGCGTAGCGAAGACAAAGTGGACGCTCACATCGGAAACCAAAATGCCGACAAGTGTGGGAAAAGAGGCGGACCAGCGCGCGCGCTCTCTTGCTAACACATACGTATATAGAAAAGGAATCTCGAAGAAGAAGCGATGATGTGGCATAAAGCTTTTCATTAACAAACAGAGGGAAAAGTATATCTCAGGGAACGCAATCAAAGCTATCGGCGCCCGCGCGCTCGAGCACTTTAGGTACCTATCAACGCACATGGACGCGCCCTTTTCACTTCTGAAATGTCACAGGAGGTTTCTCCCGACCCGAGTAACGCAAAGATCACGAGATTGTACCAATGCAATGTCAAAACCTTGAAGGCTCCGCGTGTTAGCTTCTGTACTGGAAGTTGGCTTGAAAGATGAACGGCGCGAGTTGTGCAAGTTGGAAGAGAAAATTGCCACGTACAAGAGAAATGCCAAATGCGTTGTAATATTTATAAGACGCCGTGCTCTTCTTCGACAAATATGCTTCGTCTTAGGCATTGGTGGTTGCTAACTATAAAAGAAGCAGGGACGGTTACAGAGTCCCATACTTTAATCTAGCCGCTAATACTACAACTTTTCTGTACATCAGCTCCAGCCAGCGCGTTTGTTGAGCATACCTTCTCCACCGACGTAGACAGGACCATAGCCTTCGTACTGCACTACTGAGAAGAAGATAAAACGAAGCATAAAGTGCTAAGCTCTTCGCTCGCGCCCATCTACCGGGTTAATAATATTAATATTAATAATAATAATAGTTTATTTACCATATACATGTATATATGGTGGGAGCTGGGGAAAAAGCTTACAAGGAGCTTGACTGGTCCCCAGCCCCCTCACAGGAACACAGCGGTGTCAAAAATTATACAAAGCAAAAGAAGTCCACTAATGCAAAACAGGAATAAATTAAAAAAAGGAAGAAAAGCAAACACTGGGCCGAACATGCCAACTAGATATCAGCCACACACAACAATGAAGGAAATGGATTTGCAAAATACAAAAAGTGAACACGACATTATTTTAAAGAAAATATTCACGGATCTCACGTGGGGTTACTAAAGATACTATATCGACATTAGAATGCGTGAAAGTGTTGAGCAATGAAGGCAGGAGTTCTTCGGAATCATCTGAAGGCCGTAATCAGTACGCGATGTATCTATTATCCAACACTCTTAAAAAAGTCTGTGCGTCTATTTTCACAGAATGCTTGGAGACCCAATCACCGTCTTACGGAGGTAGCTCGGCGAATGACGATGCCGAAACATATGTTTGGACTAAGAATGCAGTCTGAGTTGTGACATTAAGCAATGCAAGCGTGACGTTTTGCATTGCTTAATGTCACAACTCAGACTGCGTGTTTGGGTCTAAACATATGTTTCGGCATCGTCATTCGCTGAGCTGCCTCCGTAAGTTGCGGTGATTGGGTCTCCAAGTATTGTATGTGAAAATAGACGCACAGACTTCTTTTTAAGAGAGAAGGGTCAGGGTGACGAAGGTATGCGTTCGCGGTTTTTTTTTTTTTTCGAGGGAAGCCAAGTCGGAAAAGAAACTTTTACTCTCCGTATATTCTTGTTTACCATTTCGTGGCAAGTCTATATTTGTAATGATTCATGTATTTTCATTATCCCCAGATTAGCAAAAATTAGGGTCCGTATGAAAGTCATGGGGTACACTGCACACTAGTCCTATCGCCCTTTTCTGCAATAAAAAATATTCTATAAAGATTTGTTT